>JBAJNP010001533.1:30992-59964 GCA_036877545.1 Yasuhikotakia modesta
CCTTTCTGTGCTTGTGACATTTTAACCATGTCTTTAACTGTTGGGCTGAAGACGCCCAGTCTGTCAGATTCAGGATTTAAATAAATTCACCACAAATCAAGCAATATAAACACTTACTCCTAAAATCACTGTTGCTATGCTTATTCTTCTTGGTCTTTCTGCTAATCACTGAGAGAAAAAAGAAACAATTGAAAAGGGTGCGCAAAAAGTAATAGCTGATGTGTAGCTTTGTTCAACTGTAGTTGTTGTGAACTTATTTGAAACTGAAAGACGTGGTTTACAATTTTGTATGTAAAGGTTTTGTGTGTCTGTGTGTTTTTAAAATGTGCTTTAGCATATTGTCTTAACCTCATTTTATGTGTGAAAAATGCCTCTTGCCATTGCTGTTCAACAATCAAATTAATAAATTAATCTTGTTTACGTGCTGTTCTTTTTCCTCTCCTCTTTTTTGGTTGCAGGATAGAGAGTTACTCTTGCAAGATGGCAGGAGATGATAAACACATGTTTAAACAGTTCTGTCAGGAGGGGGAACCACACGTACTGGAGGCTCTGTCACCCCCTCAGTCCAGCAGCGCTCCGAGTCCTAACCTGTAAGTGGAACACGCCCCCCACAACCGCAAACCTCCCCGCAACAATGTCTACACAAACCCCCTCATGCTCTTTCTCCTAGATTGGGGAAGAGTGGTGAGGATGCAGAGAACCCACTGAGTGACAAGTGTTGCAGAAAGACTCTGTTTTACCTCATCACCACCCTGAATGAGTCGTTTCGACCCGATTACGACTTCAGTGCTGCTCGTGCTCATGAGTTCAGCCGAGAGCCCAGCCTTAACTGGGTTAGTGTGACTTCTTACTGTTGTGTCACAATACTGGGTCAAACACCTGTTGGTCTAGCTTTTATTTACAAGTGTGTGATTGTGTGTATTATGACATTCTGTCTGGATCCCTCAGGTGGCCGACTCTGTTAACAGCAGCCTTTACTCTGCTGTGGGAGAGCAGTTTAATTCTTTAGGGCCAGAACTGTGGAATGCCATTGACCAGGAGATTAACCTGCAGGGCTGTGACATCTACAGGTGTGTAGAGAGTGAAGATTAGGTTAGCAACATATCTAACCTAATCTTAATTGTAGAGGTAAAACCTATTCAGACCTAGAGTGTTTTGTGTATCAGTTTTAATAACATAAATCGTATTTTGTTTGCAGCTACAACCCAGATCTTGACTCAGACCCCTTTGGTGAAGAAGGCAGCCTGTGGTCCTTCAACTACTTCTTTTACAACAAGAAACTCAAACGGATTGTGTTTTTTACTTGTCGTTCAGTCAGGTCAGAAGTTAATGCGTTTATACACAGAAGTCCACACGTTACAGTCCTTGCAGTCTTGGCTTATTGAGGTGGTATTAAAGGTTATTGTTTTGTGTGTATCTTGTGTTCAGTGTCCTCAGTAGTTATGGCTGTGGTGGTCTTGACAATGAGTTGGACATGGAGCTGGATGACGATGAAGAAGTGGAAGACAGCTTAATGGAAGACAGGTGAGGTCATGCATTCATAAACCACATGCTCCAAAGGTTCTTATATTGTCATATATCATTACACTAAAAATATGCTTTTATTTGTATATCAAAGGTGGCTCACATGCCGCTACCTAATAAAAGCAAGCAATCATTGTAGTGCTTGTACCAAAGCTTGCCTGGTACAAATGTCTGTCATACTGATTTAAGTGTGTCTGTGGTTTTATGTTCTGTGTTTCAGGTTTTCTCAAGCTGTGTGCGTCTAAGAAGCTTTCTCAGGGATGTTAACCTGATCTTTAGCCAAAGGCCCTCACCATTCTACTTTCTCGCTTTTTTTAAATTCATCCACTGCTTAACGTTTTAACAATATGTGTGTGCTTCATTTTCCCTGGTTTAAAGGCTAATAAAGGGGGATTTTACAAGTTAAATTTAGAGCTTTCATTTGCCCTTTTAAGGATCACAGACTGTGGCTGAAAAGAATTCTGAGCGCTGTTTGGTCTCAGCTTGACATGGACTCTTATGGGCATGAACTGAGATACACACCGTTAAAAAAAACTACACTGGAAACCATGTTTTCAGTTCACCCAGGAAATGTCACCATAGAAGCAGCACATTCAACACCAGCAATTTTCACAGCTGAGATATGTGAGGACATTCTGTTGAACGCGTTGTACTACAAAGACTGTATGAGCCACTTTCTCTGTCCATTTTTTGTGTTTTATTGGTTCTGTTTTTATATTTTGTATTTCTGTGTAAAGTGAAAAGCTTGTTTCTGGATTGTCTTTTACTAAGCTTTAATTTGTTTTTGGCACACAGTTTTATCTAAAACAACTTGGTTTAATCATTATGTATCTTGGGAAAACATTTTCTGAATACTCAACTAGACCAGCTGCAGGAAGGTGTAATTTCACAAAAAATGTGTAATGTTTATCAGAGCCGTTTACTGAATTTCTTTAGGTTTAAATTACAAGAAGTAATGAAATGAAATGAATAATGGTTTAGGATCAAAATCAGATGTTTTACTATACGTTTATTCTTTACTGATTTAATACCATTTGCAGGTTGCATTACTTTTGTCAATTTTCTTGTTTTTGTGATATTGCTTTACCTGCTTAAATGGATACTAGCATAATAGTCATTCGCTCTACCAGTGTTTGGAGTACTGCTATATTGTGTACTTAATTTATCTTTTTTGTCATTTACATGCTTTCGCGTGTGTAACCCAAACCAGATCATTTTTAAAGCTTAAGTTTCTGAATGTGTTTAGCTTATGTAGACAAGGAAATGTGAATTTCTTTCCTTTACCAGTATTTTGACATGGAGAAGGAGAAATCTGATTCTTGTAGCCATTTAAACATTTACTGTATTGTCAACATTAAGGATAACGGAGCATCTGTGACCTTTCTTTCAGAAAAAAAAATACAATTTTGAGATGTTGACTCTGTCTTTTTACTTGACCAAAAGAGCAAACTTGTTTTGTAAAACAAATTGTAAAACTCATGGTGACAAATCATGTGAACATTTGCAGCTCTTCTCAAAACCAAAAAGACACCACAGGCTAGTTTATTTACAATAGAACCACCAACAAAGAGGTACTATTTATTTGTTACACATAAAAGCTTGCGATCAAACGTATGATACCCTTTCCGTCCATATTATAAACAAAACAGGCTTTTATTTTGAAAAGGAAAGACCTTTATCTGTCTCTCGTCGCCAAATCAACGCGTCTTTATTGCGTCATCAAATTGAGACGTTCTTCAGTCGTAAACAGCGAGTCTCGTCTGTTTATTTCAATCATGTTGAATGTATCTATAGTTACACTTTACTAGTTTAGCATTTTACTTGCTCACGTTCCGCTTCTTGTTCTTTGGCTGTTGGGTAGTAATGTGTCATCTAAAGGTTGAGCATATAAAATCCTATATTTAGTTTTTAATAGACGTTGAATGCGTTAAATGCTACAGCATGCGGAATAAAAGCATGATGCCCGAGATCATTTTGTAGCTGCTGTAGAAACACCGACAAAGCTTTCGGAGATTCTTCAGAATAAAAGGTTTGAACTTACTTTTATTTCATATTAAATCAGCGTAATAATAATCAGCAGTAATATTTCGGTACTGTCCAACAGAGCATTGGCCTGGAGATGGTCCTGTCTTTGGTGAACCTGTGCGCTCGGGAGGTGGTGAGTGACCACGGCTCGTCGCCTTGTTGGTTGAATTGCGTACCGAGGGAGCTCTACCGACCACTGCTGGATGCGGCCTTTAGTCACTGCCGTCCCCTTGCCGTTGGAGAGCTGGTCCAGCGGTGGCCCGAACGGATACTGACCGTAGGAGGTCGTAGAAAACAGAGCCAGTCACCTCCGAACCGTCTTTGCGTTCAAGCCCTGCTGTTGGCTGTGGTCAGGGGACTGACCAACAAGAGGCAAGTTATCTCTAACTTTAAACTTATCTGATTTTGATCTGAGTTTAAGCGCATGTAAAAATGCACCATGCAACATTATTGTTTTTACACCCTCATTCTTTTTTGTTGCAGATGTTGCCTGCAGGTGCTGGATCTTAGTGGACTTCAAAGTGAAAATGGGAGGACTGAAGACTCAATGGGTGGGTGGTCCCTCACCGTTGCACTTTGCTCAATGGTGCTACAAGCCCGAGCCGCGGCCTCCAGGGCTCACAGGAGAGAAGGAGAAAGAGAGAGAAAAAGAGGGTTAGAAGCAGAGCGTGAGAGGGGTGGCATTATCAAACGAGACCGTGGTATGGTAGGGAGTTACAGTGGTGTCAGTGAGAGAGGGCACAGGGAAGAAAAGGTTGGGAAAATGGAAAGCAGAAGTAACGGAGAGAACAGCATCAGTCATGAAGGGGTGATGTTACCAGATGATGAATCAGTGAAGGGTGTCAGAAGGAGGATGGAGATTCAGAGAAGAAAGGCTTCATCTGAGCCAAACATCAGTAGTAATGGTAGCGGTATCTCAGACCGCGACTGGGACCAGATAGTGGTTGTCCACGTTAGGGCTGACCTTTTTGTCAATGCCCGCTCTTGGGAGCGTGTTCGTGATGCACTTAGTCACCTCAGCCCTCTGCGGCTCCACTGTCGCTACCTTCGTGTGGAGGAACTCTCTGCATCCTCCATAGCGTCCCTGTTGGGCCTCTTGCCTCAGCAGGATCTTCTCGGTGTGGACATCCGCTACTCCAGCCTTGGGGTCACAGGCTTGGCTATGTTACTTCCACTGTTTGCTCCCTTTCCTCATCTCCATTCTCTTAGACTGCATTATTGTAACTTGGACCTGCAACGCACACAGCCTGGCCAGCAGGAGGCACTTCAGGACATGTCTGAAGGTCTTGGTTCACTCAAAAGACTTAAGAGATTGTGCTTGACTGCCCTCCGACTGCCAGGTCACCTGCGTTTGCTGCTCAGGTATGTACAACCTTCATATGAGATTCTTCACATATGTATGCTTGCTTCAGTTCTTTTGGTCATTTGGTAAGGAGGTATTGATGATCATGTTGTAGATGAGTAGTTTCTCACAGTTCTTTGTTTCTGGTCTTAAGCTCTCTTTCCCAGCCTCTGGAGGTGCTGGAGCTTCCATACCTCTGCCTGACTTCCACAGATCTGGCATACCTCTCCTGCAGCCAGCATGCTCCATTCCTGAGGGAACTTGACCTGAGTGAGAACTGGCTTGACGAATCCTCCCTTCCATCCCTGCGCCGTCTCTTAGGTCAAGCCGAAAGCAATCTGTCCCAGCTTTCGCTTTGCGGTTGTGGTCTCTCAGACACCCTTTTGGAAGCACTTCTGCCCTCCCTGTCCTGCTGTCGGGCTTTACGTAGCTTAAGACTGGCTTTGAATCCACTCTCCAGGATGGGACTGCTTTCCCTGGTGCGCACAGCTGCAGGTATCCCTTCCCTCCATCTTCTGCTTTATCCCAATCCGCTAGAGGAATATGAACCTGGTCTGCCAGCTCTTCCCTCCAGTGCTCAGCTGCTGGACTGGCCTCTACTGGAGGAGCCAGAGAGCAGAGACCTGACACTGAGGCTGCTGGATGAGGTTCTGAGATTAAAAGGGCGCTCCCATGACCTTCTTGTGACCTCGGACCTTCTGAACTATAGCTCTGACTTGTTAGAGGATGATTAGAATGCTTTATATGTTGTATAGGTAGAGCGTGTCTATCTTTGCTTTAAAATACTGTGAATCTCTCAGGGCCCTTGTAGGAAGTGCTTGACAATCAAAAGCAGCTGTTTTATTAAACATCCATCAATATTTTCTTCAGATTGCCAAGTTTTTCCAGTAATAGAAGCCTTTGATCTTATACACAATCATATGTATGTTACAGTGTGTTTCTTCACATACGGTATACCTTCTTAATTTGCATTTTGTCATGTAATTTATTATTACTGTTTTATTGCCTTCTACCGTAATTTGGTAATGTTTATGCTAAGCACTGAGGGAACCAAGAGATTACACAATTTTTGTTTTGAACCCAACTCCTGTTAATGTTTTTCATACAGACAATCTAAAACATCACATTACTGTTTAACTGGCATTTATTTTTTTCTTTTTTTATGTTATAAAAGGGCACCTCACTTCTGTTTTTGTGTGAATCTTCATATATAGAATTATTGTATTGACATGAAAAAGGTCAGGGGTAATATTTAGTGCTCTATTGCCCCTATTGTGCTCCATATCTCTATTGAATACGTGTTCACAATTAATGTCTTAATTGGATTATTAGAGGCCATTGCTTTTTCATTTTATTTAAAAGTTTTATTTCAATTAGTTATTATTTCAAAGTTTGGTTAACATTTACAGCAGCACTTGTTCAGTGTATCTGTGTGGATTTTGGGTTACAGTAAGTATACATTCACTTCCCTCAAAACCAGCATCTGTATCTCTGCTTCCAAATAAACAGAAAACTGACCATTTCTTACATGGCGTAGTAATTGTTCAGTTGGGAGTTCTGGGGAGAAATTGGCTTTGGGTACAATTCCTTTTAACTGAACAGACAACATGACAACCTTATTTTTTGATGCCCTTGCAACCCTATAAATCTTTATAAAATTAAGTGTAAACCTTGAAGTGCAACAAACTTCCTGCTCTCCACCAACCACCTCCACCAATAACTATACCTTTAAGGTAGAAATAATTGTGAGAAACTCAGCAGTATCATGTCATAGCCAGTTTAGCAAGCTCAATTTAATAGTAGATGCTGTAGTAAAGAAGAAGGTTGAAAAGTTGAAGTCCATTGTGAAAAGGCTGTAGGACTAGCAAAGGTAACAATGGCCCTGCTTCATAGAGAAACTGAGCTCAGTCAAAACCTTGGAGTAGATCACAGAAGCAATGCATGGTAAGGGCACCTCATGGACACAGTTCCAGGCTGCAGTTATAAATCAAAATGACAGGCTAATGCCTGTCAACCCAGTAGCTGCCAACATCAAGACCTGGTTGGCAGGTTGCTCCAGCCATAATGAACACCCATTTTATACACTTATTGGTGATATAAAGGTTTGAAGGACATGTTAGTGCTCTTCTGGATTCACAGTTACCCTGACTCAGCCTTTTCTAATATCAGCCTCCACACCAGCTATTGGCACTCTATAAATTACATGTGGTTGTATAAGAGATACAAGAAAGGTTTAACTGGTGTCACTGAAGGTTTCTGCTCCACCAGAAAAAATGGGCAGTTGCTGTAGAGGTTGTAGAAAAACAATTTCCTTTGGGCCAAAGTTGGCCAGGACTCAAAAAACTATACAATTTATCGCTGCATAATAAAATCCCCACAAATTATAGCAAACAGTGGAGAAAGACAAGAGTCTGTGCTATAGGAACACTGTGTTTGTTTTACAGTCTTCTCGTCAGATTATGTTTGCTGTGTATAGAAAGCTTTCTGCAGGACAATATCAGCAGATGATGCAGCAGAAATCGCCAGCAACATGACAGACTAAAGAAGACTTATCAGGTGAGAATTATTTTATTTTGATAGTTATTTGGTTATTTATATAACCAAGTTCTATCTGTAATACTGTAGGTAAGAGCGTTCCAGGAAGAAGTATTTGTGTGAAGAAGGTTTTTTTGAGTAGCGGTAATCCAGGGAAAGAGGGAACATAGAAAGTGTGACATAAGCAGTTGGTAGAGAGAGGAAGCGAGTGAATCCCATCAGCTCTGGTCGATATGACAGCGGTGGCAGAAAACTTCCTGTTGGTGTAAAGTTAAGCAGCAATATTACAGACTATATGTAATATTATAATATATATCATAATATTATAATATAATGTAATATTATAATGACTTTTATAATGACTTTAAACATAGTGAAAGAATTAGTACACAGTACTATATGTATGTAGGTACATGTACATATGTGTATATTATGGCATGACTTTGAGTGTAAGCTTAATGTATACTTGAAATATATTCTAACCTTGAGGCTCCCGTATCCTAGACATACTATATGTCTCTCCCAGGCGCTGTATATGTGTCAGTCTAAATAAAACAGAAGGTTAGACTAAAAATTTAGGTTCATCCAGTGTTATTTAAAGGGTTTTTCCTTAATCAAGTGAACAATTTCATCAATGTGAATGGCGAAAGTCTGAGATTCAAACAAATAATGTTTCATAAAATCCATTGGTCATTATAATGTAAAGTTAATCTGAACACTGAACAGACTTAACAAATGTATGTAAATTTTAGATTTATGTGTGAACTAAAATATTCATCAGACCCAGTTAGTCTTTAAATACATCAAATATGACAAACCTAGGTAAGATAGAGGGCACTAGGACAGTGTCCTTTCTGCCCTCTGGTGGAGGTGGGGGCAGTCGAGTCTGTTTGCCCCTTTGTATAGAGCAGAAATACTGAAGCACCTCCACTGGGGTGAACGCACTGTTTTTACCTTTATTCAGGAACACTGACCCACTGTGCACCTATGAAACACAAAACATCTAAACACACCTCAAGCCAAAATGCCCTGTTCTAATTTACAGCTCAGTTCCAACTATCAGATGTTCACCAGACTATCAACTGTTCACCAGACCCTGAAATGGTCTGAAGGCTTTATTCATGAAAATCAGTTTAGGAGTGTCATTTCTACACTATAAACTATGCCAAAGATTATATTTAATTATACAGTTAGTTCTGGTCCCTGAATATGAGAAACACTGGAAGAGTGCTGATTGTCATTTAAATTAAACTACAATAAAGTTACCCAGTTTTGATTAAACATGCTCAGTATTCACTGATCTGTGCCTTTGGCTTCAAATAGACTTTTACCAATTTGACCTCTACTTCACACCTTGTACTTTCTGGTCCAGGCAGACAGCCAATGGGTGGCCATCTCTCGAAGGCTCTGGTGCTGTTTAGGCTGTTCTGTCAGAGAGTTCCAGGACTCTAGTTCTGGACATAACCACAGTTCAGCGTCCTCCACACCCAATCTCTGCAGCACACACACAACTAAACCCCTGGCAGAGAGAGAACATTATTAAGCACAATTTCTACAGTGTTTGACTGAGATATTTTGTAAATACAGGAGAAGATTAGCTCACACATTTCAGATACAATGTAAAGAAATGGCTACACTTTGTATTGTGTAAAACATGCATTATTCCTTACTGAAGGTCCACGGTTTTATTAGCTAATATGGCCAGTAGCTCCACAATGGTGTCAAAGCTGTCAGGACTCAAACACACCATCAAATTCAGCAGCTCACCGACAACATGTTGTTCCTCCCTTGACTGCAGGAGAAATGCACTTCATTATAGTGTTTGCTAACCAAACCTGCTTGAATTTACCATAATGACACTTTCATTTACCATGTTTGTATGAATGGAGTTTTGCAGGCAAACCAACAGTCCTTTGCTGAGTGACTCTTTGTTTAACACCTGCTGTTGTGTTAGCATGAACAGTGCCTTCAGAATGCTTTGCT
Organism: Yasuhikotakia modesta; assembly: GCA_036877545.1. Lineage (NCBI taxonomy): Eukaryota > Metazoa > Chordata > Actinopteri > Cypriniformes > Botiidae > Yasuhikotakia > Yasuhikotakia modesta. Next base: position 40,402 of record JBAJNP010001533.1, read on the forward strand.
TCAGGGTCGTGCTGCAACAAATCATAAAGTCCAACAGATGCAAGCAGAAATCCTTGGGGTTTAGAGAACTTGAAGTACACTGTAAACACATACAGATATAAATGTATGAAGATACATGCAGAGTCAGAACAAAACAATGATTTTGGTGATACTTATAAATGATAGTGGATGCATGTTTGTATATCTTTTTTTTAATAAACAATGCAGTTAAACTATATTTATCAACCAGATCCTTTTATTCAAAGTAATTCACAGTGTATTCAAGCTATACATTTATATTAGTATGTATCAGTACTTTGTGATGCTAACACAATGCTCTACCGTTTAAGCTATAGGAACCTGACTGAATGCGTTTTCCTTGTAGGAAAATTAAACAAATTTCCTGTTGTGTTTCAGAGGATATTGACACACAACCATCGACCAACTTAAGGGTGAGTAGATGAATTTTAAAGTTTAAAGCAAATGAACTGTGGAAGGTGCAACGAAAATGACAAATAATTAAAACATTGTTCTGGCTTTATGTAACGTGTGAATGGAGTGAATCTGCTTCAATCTTACATTCAGATCAGGAAATATCTTCTGAAACCACGGCTCCTCAACAAACTGCAGGAGGAACTCTGGTAGATGTAAGGAGGGGGTTGGAGGAGTTAAGGAAGTGGGCGGGGCAGGAGAAGGAGAGGGCGGGACAGGTGAGGGAGAGGGCGGGGCAGAAGAGGGTGAGGATGGGGCAGGAGAAGGTGTATGGCGCTTTATTGGAGGAAGAGGCTTTGGTGGCTGTGAAGAGATGAGCATGAGAAAGCAAATAAGAGAGAATTAAAGGGGAAAAACTATATAATGTATTTACACACTCTAGCAACCATAAATACAGTGTCCAAACCCTTCATAGTCAATAACAATATCAAATATGTAATTTTACATGTTAGAGTGAACATAAAAACACACCCCAACAGGGTATATAACTCTTCCCATCACTGGTGAGGGTGGTTGAGGGGTCTCCTTTTTAGGTGGAGTTTCTATGATTGGTGGATAATTCACAGCAGGCTCCTCCTCTTTCTCTTCATTATACACCAGTTGCACTTCATCTGGTTTGGTCTGCTGATTTAAAATATAAACCCAAAACAAAGCACTCTGTGTTTTACATTTAAAAGAATATATACTAGGATTTCATGTATGTAAAAAAAATAGTAAAACTGCCTTCCCACCTCATCCTCACCAGGTCCCAGGTCATGGTGAAGTCTCCATCGTTTCGTTGTAGAGATGTTTGGAACTGCATTCTTCACTCTGATATCAGGCCACAGCTGTCCCACCACTACAGAGTTGGGGATGTAACCTAGAGGGGCCTGTATGGTCTGGAAACAAGATCATGCCAACACACACATTTGTAAAATGAATCTATAAACGTTATCTTACAGTACTGTTAAAATACCTAATGGCAGTTGGGATGAAGCCATATTATAACACTTAACAGCCATACTTTTGTCCTTTTTCACCAACCTACTAACCTGTCTGGTAGGGGAATGTAATCTCTGGGCTAAGCTGTGGTGGGGGAAGAAGCCCCCTGTGATGAGTGGAGGGGTGAGGGGACACAACTCAGGTAGTTTGGGTGGAAAGAGTTCAGCACACACATCAAACATATCTTCTTCTGGAATCTAGATGCAAGAGGAGAAATCTAGATATTATAGTCATTTACACACACTACTGATAATCTACTTGGAAAATAATCTGTCAATAACAATAACCATAAGGATTATTACTGTATATGACTGATCATACTTTGATATCAGGTGGTCTCATGTAGATTAGACGCATATAGCTGTTGAAAGCCTCTTGTTTGGTTTGTGTGGTGGCTGGTCTTTTTCTTCTGCACTCAAGCTCTCCTTTTCTCAAGGATTCCAAATCTTTATGTCTTGCCATCAGGGCCCCCAGGTCCTTTAACACAAACATAAGGATGAGCTCTGACACACACACTCACTCACACACTTAAACACAAAGATGCATATATATATATATATGACACCTACTGTATCGTCTGCTGTTTCAGGACTGCCCTGTTTAGCAGCATGACTGCTGTCCTCCCTATGGTTAAATGTTACAAGCAATCAGTAAAGATTTCAATGTGCATCTAGTGTATTTATTTTGTGTATGAAGATACCTGCATTTATGGCTCATGGTTGACTTGGGTATTTGAGAGTCTGAATCACATTTCTCAGAGTAGAAATAAATATATATAAAATGAATGACAGTGAACAGCAGGGACATATTGAACAGTGTATTCCTTCATTATCTACAGTGTGTTCATTAATTAATTCATTCACTCATTATCTATAGTATATTCATTCATTATCTACAGTGTATTCATTCACTATGAGGTATTCATTTATTTTCCACTATCTTGCTATGCTGCTATTTTCTATTCTGTACACATCAGTATGACTGACCTTTCCTTGAGAATGAATGAGTAACAATGCTGTTGTTTGTATTTGCAGTGTGCAGACCTGAGGCAGTAGCAGTGTGCAGGGGATTCTACAGAGGTCTCCAGTGATGCCCACCAGCAGGTCTCCACTCTCCTCACAACATGCCAAACACTCTGGCTCTGCATTCAGCTCAAGAATTCTGAAACAAACACACTGAATGTTAACAGCTTTTGCACTAATACTGATGAATAAATACTGATAAAATGTAAACCTTACATGTACTGTAAGTGACTTTAGATAAACCCCAGCCAACACTGAACGTTATCAGATTGTTGGCTAATGTTTTCAGAAAGTTCTCTTTAAGTTTTTGAAAAACTAACATTTTATATCAAAACATTATTCTTAAGTTGTTAGTGGAATATTTTAAAAACATTACAGTTTGAATAATGTTTGTATATCCAAGCAGTAACATTAATATATTAAAATAAAAAACTAGACATTTTGAAAGTCATTTTGCACTAATCCTGACCTGAGAAGGTAATTTTGTTCATCCCAGATGCGTACAGTCCCGTCCTGACTGCTTAAAGCAAAAACATTAATCTGTCGACACGCACAGAGACCTGGTGACATACAAACAGCCTACTAGTCAAGTGTGGTAACGTGCAGTTTAATTTATTACTATTAAGTGTGTTTGCTTGTTTTTGTGTAACTGAAAGAAGGCTGTTAGACTATTTGAAAGAGTCTCTAACCTGTAATTTTGTCATGATGGTTTTCATTGGTTTGCTGGTCAATTTGGTTCTGGCTCTCTAAGCTGTACTGCACCAGCCTATAGATGTCATTCTCAGGATGTTGTAAGGCCAGGGTGAGCCGGGATCCCATCAGTGCCAATCGTACAGGAGGCAGATCAAAGCACACACTCAAATGGAGCCTCAAACACTGCTGAGCGGATGGAAACACACTCCAAACTAGCACAGCTTTATCTTCACCTACAACATACAGCCATCATCAGTGGGTAGTCTGTTTGTATGTCAACATCCAGTGATGACACATACAGTAGTTGAATACAGTACAATGTACAGTATGGATGTACATGTATGCACCTGTAGTCAGTAGATAGCCACTGTCAGGGTATGCCTGCATGCTGGTGATGTCTTGGTTGTTATGAGCAGGGATTCTGTATAGGACCTTACCTGTATGCATACTGAGCACTGATACACAACCCCCACAATGTCCCAGTATAACTAGAAATCTAACACACACACAAGCCATACATGAAGCCACACTGCAACAAAACCATAAATGTGACAGTTATGATGGTAACTCCTCTACATTTCACAAATACCTGTAGCACATAGACACATACTAACCTGTTTTTTGCATTATCTAGAAGTTTGATCTTTTTTGGATTTTGTGCCCTTTGCATCTGCATGGAACTCAATTCCTCCTGTGCACTTTGCATATCTGTAATGTCACTGTATAACACCATGCAACATACCTTGCCTACATTTCCCTTCACTTGCCCACCTGACCAATCCCATTGCTCTACTCCACGCCACTCATCTAGCACAGTCACTGGATTGGTCAATGTACTAAAAATATTTACCGCCCCGTCTTCAGTGAGAACCAATAAAATTTCCTTAGGCACACAGTATTCGGCACACCTTATTGTTCTCTTGGCTTGGAAACTTGTAAGCACTGCACCTGTCTCTGTCTCAACAATTGTGATATTGCTGTTTCCATGGATACAGAGTACACAGTTTGGGAATGAAGGGGGGCACAGTGGGGTTATGATTTGGTGGACCGGTCCTTTCAAGGCCCCGCCCAGACTGCAGTGAAGATTGTACAGGCGGTTAAAGGTCCAAAAATTCACACTGTTGGAGGAGTATGAGAAGAAGGTGCTAGAACTGTCTGGGCCGCCCATACCCAGGGGAGGCATACAACCATTAGGAACAGATATAGTTTGGACTTGGTCTCCTAAATCTAGCCTCCAGCATCTTATAGTACCATCAAGAGATGATGACAGCAGCAGGCCAGAGACATCACACAGAACTAGAGAGGTGACAAGAGCTGGAAAAACACACAAACAGATACAAACGTACACCTTTAAAATGATGAACATGCCATTTACTTTGCCAATAACTTGATCCATTAGATGACCATGACATTGGTTGAGCAGTTTAATTATTTAAGTAAAGTAAATATGTATTTTTGTGTCAATTACAAATATATATATATATATATATATATTGTTATATTGATTATAATAAAACTAATTATTCATAAAAATAAACAATGTTAAGCAATGTCAGCTTTATTAATAAAGACTTTAGCGGTAAAGTTTACTGAGTTTCTGACCAGTATGTCCCACAAAGACCATTTGAAGCTCCCAGTCTGGTCCCCACACTTTGATTGTTGTATCTGATGCAGTAGCTACAGTCTCCTGACAGGGGCAGTAGACCAACCCTGTGATTTCCCTGAAATCCAGAAAACACTTTTACCACTAAAGGTTTAACATACATCTTTATTTAGATTCCAAGCTGATTAACTTAAGCTGATTTGTGATTCATTGTAAATGGGCCTTAATAGGGTGTAATGATTGAATTACTCTAAAACAAACAAAACAAACCTTAAATGGAGGCTCTTTTTGTGCTCCACAATGCATCCTTCTGCTAGGTCAACTATAGCCACAGCGCCTCCGTATGCAGCCAGAACTCTAGGGCTCTGCTGAGCTCTGTTATTGATCAGTGCTAGCTGTGTAAATACAATGTGTGCCCCCAAACCCTCCACAACTCGCTTGCGACACACCATGTGTGTGAGGCACCACAAGCATACATTTCCCATCCCACCTGAGACTAGTTCATTAGAATCCTTCAAAACCTATGACAGACAAATGAATGAAAGGTTTACATTCAGTAGAATGTAACATAAACATTTCCTTTACATTTATGCATTTGTTAGATTCTTTAATTTCTATGATTTCATCTATTTATCTGATTTTTTTATATTACAGGGCATTCAAGCTATGCATTGTATCAGTATGTGCATTTTAAACCCATGGTTCAAGGCATTATTTTATGGCAATGAGAAAACATAACAAGATTGATTTTATCCACAGACCTTGCAAACTTTTACATCCAGGGCCTCCACAGCATGAACAAGAGGTTTCAGTTCAGCATCTAGAAATGTGAGGGAGGCCCCAGGTCCCCAGCCAACAAGTCTGCCTGGAATCTGAGTGGAGGTAATGCCAGCATAAGGGATGCTGACAGAAGGGCTAAAAGATGGGTCTCTCAGGCGGCCATCAGGATAGTAGAACCGCACACGACCACCGCTGTGGAGACTTAAGAAGCCTGCGGCACCCTCACCACACGTCATATGACAAACACTGTCTTCACACGAGACGCGCAGAACGTGAAGAAGACCGTGGGTGAGTTTATCATCTTCATTACGCATCTGAAGAAAAGCAAGATACACAATGTTATAGTGTGAATACAATTACTCTTGTATTAAAGCGATTTTGTTTAAAACACCGAAAAAGTTTCCCTTACTTTATACTCGGTCTTTTCCGATATTTGTCTGTTTTTATCTCCATTGTCAAGTTTAGATGAAGACGGACACTCCGCTGGTAAGTTCTCCATTACTTTAACGCGCTGTATCTGACCATGACAGTGCCACGTTCATTCCTGTCACGAGATCAAATGTTTACATATTAAATAGACAACAGAAATATCTGTAAAAATGATCTGATTTCTTTATAGCGTTTCGATAAGAAAAACTACTTGTGTTGGCAAAGGAGCTGAAGGTCTTGACAGCGGCCAGCAGTAACCATGGAGAAAACGACACAACATTATTACAGTTCTGTTGTGAACTGAAGCAGAGACACATTTCATAGGAAGCTGGTTTTTGGTATAAAGGTTTTTTGTATTTAATATACTTTATATTTGTACTTTATAAACCTTCTAATGTAAAGTCTAATGTTATATTGTTATTTTATAAAACTATGTCAGTTTGTTTAATGTTTTTGTTAAGTGTTTTTCACATTTTCACACAAACAAATGTATAATGTAAATGTATGAAAGCTTATATTTGTGTGCTTATTTGTGAAGCTTGTCTTCATTTATTTTTAATTTTAAAAACATTGTAACAGCATTAAAAAACAACTACTTTACAGTTCATGGTGTTATAGCATCTATTAAATATGTATTTTAGTTACTATACTGAAATTACTACAATGAAGGCTTAGCAATATTAGGTGGTAATATAAGTGGTAACTAAGGACTTTCTTAGTTCTCTGCAATAAATTGAATATTCATTTAAATCTAGGCTCAAACACACATTTTTATGAGACGATATATTCTGTTAAAATGCAAAACAGAATGAAGCTTTTATTTGTCTTGAGGCTTCAGACACTGTGAGTGACCTCGTGAAATACTGAATCTTCACCTTGCCAGACTGCTTGGCAAGCGCAACCCCAGAAAATGTGTTTTGTTTGGCTGGCTCACCAAACTGTCACTCTGTGAAAAAGAGGGAGGACACAGTAGATGGTACAAACAAAGCGCTAGAAGTACACAGCGCTGTGCTTCTATAATTATACACAGAGGGAATATTATCTTGTAATATCGCTGTATTGCACTGAGTGAAGTCTGATGACTGGCACAGAGTATTGCACTGCTAGGTCCCAGATGTGAAGATTAGAAACGGCATCCAGAACACTGCACTGAGAAGATGGGACAACCAGCACAACTTTCTGACCATTACATCAGAGGATCTTCTTTCAGAGTGTAAGCTAACTGCATCATCACTGCAGCCAACCTAAAAATAAAGAAGAACAGGATGGTCACACAGACACATATAATTAATATCAAAGACAGTTAGATTCTGTGAAAACAAGGAGTTATGTTACATTACTAACAGCTGAGCACAAATAGAAGTTCATTGATGCAAGGCAAAGAAATTGGTAAAAGCAGTTACACACATGAAGGGAAATGATCAAATCAACTGAAATACTACAGTCAAGCATTAAGCATCTGCTTGTCTACAACAGACTTTTATTTTACCTCAAAAATAAAAAAATGTTTTTAATAAATTAATTTAGGCTACACACACACAACACCCACCATGTTAGTACCAAGGAAGAAATGGCTAGAGAGCAGTAACTTGAGCTGAAGGCTCGCAGGAGGTCCATATCCCATTATTTCTTAAAATAATCTTTCAGTCTGCAAAGAGTAGCTATTGAGAAGTTTAAGCATGTCAGACATTAACAGCACTAAACAAGGGAGATATTTAAATTCATTATTTATAAATATAGTAATGTAGAGTTAGTAACTATCCTCCTCTTGCCTCTTCTTTCCTCTTGCCTCTCCCACTTCCTCACTATCTATTTCTCCCGGCCCTGCTTTTTTCTGCACTGCTGTTTGTACATCTTTGTGTCCCTTTTTCTTATACATGTCCTACTCTCCATTACTCCATCTTTTACTTTCCTTCTTGCAACCATCACGTTCTTTGTCTTCCTTTTTTGACCTCCATCTCTGTGTCTGTTCCCTCCCTATACCCAGCAGTTACAAGCTCATGTTGACAGTTTTTGGTCATGCCGCTGTGTGCCTACGGCGCATGCGCAGATCAATGTTACTGTGGCAACCTGACAAGCCACGGTAACAACAGCCTAATAAATCGAGCAACGAGTAATCGCCCAATCCAAACGTCACTATAGCGATCCAGTCTGATTCATCTAATAATCGATAAATCAACCTTATTCAAGTTTAACTACGTATTTAATACAAAGTGAACCATTTTAACTATTACCGATGTTTTCTCGCACTTGTTCTAAATTTGACAGTGTAACAAACTGCACAATATAAAATGCATTAAATATCAAAGGTATTGTTGTTATTGCTGTTTAATTCCTTTGGTGTTTAACAGTTATCAGTTGGTTTGGCTTTGCTGTGTGTACATGCAGTTGCTCGGCTCAGGGTGGCGATTTTGCGCTGTGCGCGACACTGACCTCGAGACCCGCTATTAAGGAGTGCGGGGGGCTGTCTGGCGTACAGCAAACCAACACAACACGCTTCACACAAGCAATACGCCCGCCGGACTACACAGGAGAACCGTGACTTATACACAGGTAGATGTGTTGTTTCTAAATCGTAGCAAAGCTATTCAGTGTCCGCGTCAAAATGGACTGGTGCACAGGCGAACTAACGTGAAACACCTGCGCAAAATTAACTTAGCTTTGAACTTTCGTGTTGGAGCCCAGCGTGGACGCAATGGTCTGAAGTGTCGTGTTTACTTTCGTAGCTGTTCGCCTCGATGCACGATGTACATGTTTGACAGCTGCCGTGCGTAACAACATTTCAACTGCACCACGACTCCCGATACGTGACAACTGGCGCAGTTTGTGGCGAATATGACAGAGGACATCATGACAGCCGTACGCGGAAACCTTTCGCAAACCGCAGGTGTTTCGGGACGAAAGGATAGCGGACAGGCGGCACCGACAAACGGGGCGACGCCGTCATCCTCGCTGGCGGAGCTCAACGGGGACTCGCAGTCCTGCACCAGCGAACTCACCCGCACGTGGCTGCAGTTTGCCAAGACTTTTGTTATAATCTTTCCCATATATGTTCTGGGCTACTTTGAGTTCAGCTTTAGTTGGCTTCTCATTGCTCTCACCGTATTTTTCTTTTGGAGGAGAAACACGGGGTGCAAGAATTCGAGGCTAAACAGGGCGCTTTCCTTTTTTGAGCAAGAGGACACTTTTAAACAGGAGCTGGAAGCAACGGAGTTACCATCGTGGGTAAGTATAACTTCTGCTTCATTGACAATAATAACTGTGTCTCTCTGCCTAGACAGCATATTTATAAAAGCATGAAGTATTAAAGCAGCACAAGGGTTCAGGAGTGAGATTGTGAAAGTTTCTATCATAAATGAATAGAACAACAGCCTCTGTTTTGGTTAATGGGTAATAGGATTTTGGTGAGATCACCATTGGAATAGGTGGGATAGATGATTTAGGTGTAAACAAAACTCTGGTTGTCTTGTCTGCTTTAAAGGCTGTGCGAACTCTGGGTTCTTACAATATACATGTTTACATTTGGATCCCAGGTAAGACACTACGTCCATGAAGCAAGTCATCTTGACCTTTCATCTGAGAAGATGATGTTTTGCTGGACACGTGTGGCTTCCAAACTTCACTCTATTTTTAACCCAACCAGTTAAGCATTAGCATGAGCCTCAGCTTATGACGGCTGTAGTGCAGAGCCAGGTTTGATAAAGTAAATATATAAAGTTTAATTACCCATTTAAATCTGAAAGGTAAAAGCCTGACCTTCAGTTAGTGTGTTGAAGTGTGTAGAGAGATGGTCTTTGATGACTTACTCAAACCGGCAACACTTTCTAAGAGCCTCTTGGACTTATTTAAGCAAGTAAGGTATTTTCCAATGAAAAAGTTCATAATTGTGACATTGGTGTAGTTCCTGACAGTCCACAATTTAACATTAAAGCTCTGAAAATGTGTGCAGACCCAGGCAGTCCACCAGCCAGTTGTACGTAATGTGACATTTATCAGATATATTGCCATTTCACAGCAGGTTTTACAGACACCCGCTGTCATCTCTTCATAGTCTTTGATTGCCCTGGAACCTAAATCAGATTAAATTCTGGCAGGAGGCAGTTTGTTTGGGAGAACAAAAGTCTGCTGAACTGGTTTGCGCTCATGAGTTTGAGAAGGTTTTTTGCAACAATGGCACCATGATTTGTGTGGTTATTTATATTTTGTGGTCCCACACTTTTATACCAAGAACTGTCTCATTTATCACTGCTAACTTGTTTGTCCTGTTTTTCTGGTTCCTGGAAAATGAGTGATGCCTAAGGAAGATTTGGGACGAATGGGTTTCCTTGTGTATTTATCCGATTATTTAGAACTGGATTGCATGTCAGTCTAAAACACGTTAGCCAAAATTAACTTGCAATACTGTCTGCGGAAATGCAAACATGAACGGTCCAAATATCAAAGTTATACAAAAACCTAGACAAAGACTTTTTTTCAAAGAATAAAAATATTACAGCATTTTTAACATCTGGTCAAGTTCTACCTAGCATTGTGTTCACTTGACTTACTTTCCAAAATATATGTCTATGCATATACTTGCATAATAATTAGTTGTAGGCGGATTATATTAAATGACAGATTAATTTACAGCCTTTCCAAATTGTGTAACTCATGGTAACCTGCAGTTTTTAAACATCTGTACGTCACCGTGAAAAACGAATCAAGCATCTGTTAGCTAGAAACATTCCTTCAAATGAAGATTCCTTCACACAACTGTCTAGTCAGTGAGGACAAATCTTTGAAGATCTCTAGTGACCATAGAAACGCTGTTGCCATGGGAACTTTGTGTCTTTCCCACATAACATTAGTACTAAACAAATTTTGTAATATATTAAAATGTTTGAGTCGATCTCAGATCTCGTCTACCGTCCATAGTAGCTTTAGTCTTGTTCAGTGATACTTGCTCTCTCTGCAGAATCAATGATTGATGGTTATGTAGCGCTTATAGGAATATGTTAGTGGGAGAGTTTACTGAGAAACAGTGCTGTGATGTCCCCCTGGTGCATCCCTCTGCTGTGCCACAAGCTACAGCAGCACTCAGTTTTGGGCTGAAAACTAATTCAGTGTGAATGCACTTCAGAAGGAAGTCACACACACACACACACACCACTTTTAGATGTCTGTAGAACTGAGAAGTTACTAAAAATAAATAAATGAGGTTAGTTTTATAGGACAGTGCCATCACAACTCAGGTTAAGAGTGTAATTGTGAATTCTGAAAACTTGATTAGATTTTGTCAAGATTCACTGTTTATCTTTAACTAACAATGATATTTAAAGAAGCAAGAATGGTTTTGCCGCTGTGTTACTATAGTGATGGCAATTTGATGTCATAGCCCTATTAATCTGGTTTGCTGTATATCTGTTTGCTTTGCTTGCCAGGAATTAAAGCTAGCATTTACTCAGTAGGAAAAAGGCACCTTGTGTGGGCATAGTCTCTGTTAGAGGGGGAAATACACTGTTAGGTAACTGTATTTACTTATTTGATCCCTGATCAATTGAAAAGAACCTGAAGCTAAACATTGGTTTGTAATTCAGCATTATTGTCGGTCATCTGTTCTCCTCCCACTGTGCTGTGAAACTTATGCAGGCTAAGCATTTTACTTACGCAGTGATTTAACTGCAGCTCGGCTCATTACTGTCCTGCACACATGCTTAACCCCTGCAGTTAAAGTTAAGGAGAGCAGCAGGGCACACATGGGTGGTATAACTTTTTGTGTAGGGAACCTGTCACACGTTTACACAGAGACTCCTTTTATTTTCACAGATGTTGTCTGTGTTTATTATTCATGCCATGTGTCGACTGAGAGTTTGTGTGTGTGTGTGATAGCCAGAGGGTTTTTCTTTAAAGACACTACAGCACCTTGGTCTCTATTTAAAAGATGTCTTTTCATTGGGTTGTCTGATACATTTAATCTGATGAATCTGTTTAATTTTTCCCTCTCAGGTTCATTATCCAGATGTGGAGAGAGTTGAGTGGCTAAATAAGGTGAGAAACTAATGAGTTAATAATTGGCCTTTTCTAATGAACTTCCCATAATCCCTTTCACCGCTTTTACTGTGTTAAAATCTGTGGTCTGTGTTAGATCTGTGGTCAATAACCTCCTAGATTCCCCTCAGCCCCTTTTCCCCTTAGGATATAACAATAGTTGAATCGTCTTCATGTTTTATCATCTCTGTCAGAACACACACACACTCACACACACACACACACACATAAAATTAAATGTAGCTATATAAAAAATAAATATGTGTATGTATAAATATTTAAAAACATTTATGCTACATTATGCCCTCAAGGCCTTATGAAACATTACTGATTTGAATATTTCATTGGCAACTTGCCATGTACCAGATTGGTCCCATGATTCCTTATAGTATGTGTGCAACATTCAAAATCATGCAAAACTATTTTCATGAAACACTGCAGAATCACTGATGTATTTAAACATGACACAACTGAGGAATGCATTATAGTATTCTTACAATAGCCATATGTAAACACATTGTCTTAAATCACATAAATGAGCTACATAATTATATGAATGTACATCGCTGACTAAAGTTTAGTTTAAGGGCTTATAAATGCATTTATAAAACATACCGGCTGGACAAGAGTTGTGTGTCCCAGTATGACATCTCTTCAGTTTGCATGGGAAATAGTTTCCAAATGCTTAGAATATTTACTGATGGTCAAGTTACAACATGTTTTCAGGCCTGTTTAAGGAAACTGTGTACCTTGTTGGGGTATTTTTCAAACGAATGTAAAAATAACAATAGAAAAAATAGATGCTTTTAGAAAAATCAGAAATGAAATGAGACAATCTCTCATCTAGGGTTGTAAACGAATACATTTATGTTGCATACTACTATGTTGCATATCAGCCAGTTCATACTACGGTGAATTTAATTTATTCTGGATACTGGATAATCTACAAACATTGGTTGGGACAGCGTTACCTGTTGTTGGCCCTCCCTTGTCTCTGAATGGCATGGTATAGGATGCTTAAATAAACAGAGCAGATGCTTTATAGCACCACAAAGCCACAGTGTTTACACTTTTTTAGGGAAATCAACCTGTCAAAGGATAACAAATAGCTGTCCCTGCTTTTTAAAATGGGAATGGAAAAAGTAACTTGGGCACTCTTACATTGATAAGGGCCTCAGTTTTTCATTATGTTGGATAAGTATTGAGGGTCTGTTTTTTCTGTCTTTCAGACAGTGAAGCAGATGTGGCCTTATGTGTGTCAGTTTGTGGAAAAGCTGTTTAAGGAAACGATCGAGCCAGCCATCAAAGAAGCCAGTTCTCACCTCAGTACATTCAGCTTCTCCAAGGTTGACCTTGGGGATAAGGTACAGTCCACACATATATGCTAATTAGGAGAACTTATTATATAAATGCTGCTACAGACAAGCACCACACGAAACAGTTTGCAATTCAGCAGTATTGTGTACTGAGCAGTCTAAACAGAGATATATTGTCATTAAATGCATATAGAAAGTGAACGTTTAACAATACAGGGCGGCTTTTTGTTTTTATGCGCCCTCTGTTAATGATTCAAGATAAATGAAAAAAGAATAGAATGATTTATTTAAGAGCAGCAGTAAATAAAATCTATAATAAATCAGTGGAATCAAATGCGAATACAGTTTAATGTTAGACCGAATATTAGCCAATAAATATGTCAGCCTGGCCACTTTCACTTAAGGATGCGTGTTTGTTGTGCAAGACAATGATGCATAATTGAAGAAAGATAAGGTTTGCTACAAAAAGCTCTGTTACATCAGGAGTGGGAGGGTTGACGTAACAATTTAAACCTTTTGCTGTCGGGAAAGACAGCTGAGCAGCTGTCAGATGGAAATAGTTTATGTTGTCGGGGCTCTATGAGGGAATGCTTGCTGCTCAAAGAAATGTCAGCCCCCCCCGACAGGCTGTCTGTGCTCATCTGTGTCACAGCCTCTCAGGATCAATGGGGTCAAAGTTTACACCGAGAATGTGGATAAACGGCAGATCATCATGGACCTCCAGATCAGGTGACATCACCTGACATCTTACCATAACTTTTGGTCATGTGTTTAGAGAGAGAATCCCGGTTAAACTAACGTCATTGTCTTTCCACTTACAGCTATGTTGGGAATACTGAAATCGATGTGGATGTCAAAAGGTACTACTGTAGAGCAGGGATCAAAAGTATACAGGTATATTGTTATGCCTTATCATTCTCTTCATATGCTCTGTTCTTTTGTCACAAAACGTTGTAGGACTGTGTTATTCATAATCATTGGATAAGCAGGAGCTTGGGCACGTATGACTTTCCAATGGGTTTCCATGACCCAATGGATAATGTTAGCCAAGGATACAGAGTTAATGTGTTGGATACAAAGATGCTCTTTCCTATATTGTGACGCAGCCACGTGTTGTACGGAAGGAATTCTTGTCGCCTGAACTGAGCCTATTTTTACAGAAAGGGTGTGTGTATATTTATAGAAAAGTGTGTAACCAAATACCGAAACGTCCTTGTACCGTTTGTCGTACAGGTTCAGATACACATACACACACATGCACATGTTCACACAATGAGCATTTTAAGTTGTTGTTTAATTCAGTCACAAATAAATGCATAGCTGAGCAATCGCTGTGTGACAACATGCTGTGGTTTTGTATGATGTCATATTTACAATACACACCAAACATAGTTTACTGCTAAAATCATGAATTAAAATTTGGGAATATATATTGTTCAAAAGAAACACAATTTTGGCTGATTAGGCAGGGAGGCAGGGAGGGGTCAAAATATATTTACACAGTATGTATTTATATATTCTGTGAAAGGTTCAGGACCATGAAATGTTCATCCAATCATTGCATTAGGCCCGAATGCAATAGAACGTTGTGCTTGCCTGTCAAACTGTCACTTTGCATCACGTTCATATGTATTGGAGGAGGCGTGGCCTTGAGGGATGGTGGGATCTCATGCCTTTAAAGCTAGCTTGCTTGCTATTGTTAGCATCTCTAAAGTACCCTAATAGCCCATAACCATAAGTAAGGTACACATAACATTGCAGAATGTATCAGTACAGACATCAGCGGTGCCGCAGATCACAGCTTACACTCACCGAGTGAGAACGGATGAGGGAGTAACAGACTAAACGCTGCCTTTGACATTTATCTCTGATTACTTATTCATGACTGTCATAAAAATATTAACAGGCACATTATGTAAACGTAAACAATTGTAATAGTCAGAATTAGAAAGCAATTTATATGTCAGTTTCCCACAAGGGTTTGTGGGATTGCATCTTGCTGTAGAAAACATATGTTTAGCAAGAAAAATAATTACCTTTACAAGCACAGACTCTTCTGCCTCCACCTTCTTATTTTGTTGGTGTCACAGATCATTCGGATGAGCTGGCAGGCTTTCACAGCATTATAAAAGCAATATGTTCAGGCTACATTAGTCACCGCAGAGTTATACTTGCATTCCGAATATGGGTAGAATACCAGGTTATATATAATTTGATATAACCTCTTCCCCACAATATGTTTTTTCATTTTAAGTGGCATAAAGAACTGCTTCAGGAAAGACATTTCCTTGAATTATTTCTTCGTATTTGGTAATGAACAATCGTTAGTGTCCAAAACAAAATCTCATAGTTCTGTGTTTCAGAGCTGAGGTGAGTAAATGTACCTCAGTATTTCACAGAGCATGTAAGACGCTGTCAACGGCAAAATGAATAAATGCATCACTCTAGAGATCTTAAACATTCATCATCGGCCGAGAGACGTGGTTTGTTTGACATTGTGCTTTTCTCTGACTGCATAAGTCATTTCTTTTCACCACTTTTGTCTCGTTTCCAGTAAACTACCAGAATATTCTAAAACAAGAAAAAAATAGCCTTACAGATAAAAAGTGCAGATGTTTTTACTGTAAAACTATGAAAAATTTACTTTTTTGTGGCACTGTCTTTCGTTTTGCAGGTGTCTAGGCTGACAGTCATCAAGAAATGAAAATAGGTTTTTCATAATTGTGTCAGAGGTGCTTTTATTAATAGCCTCTTTAAATGTCTCTGAATCTCTAGAGTAAAACAGTGAGATATGGTTAAGACATAATGTCTCCTTAATAAGAGGCTTCTCAAAGACACACACAAGATCTCCTGTGACAATCCTTGCTTGTTTATGAACCTGTGTTTCAACATTTAATGTGAGGTTTGTGTGTGTGTGTGTGTGTGTACGGTCAGCTGCATGGAGTGCTGCGGGTGGTTCTTGAGCCGCTTCTGGGGAACATGCCACTGATTGGTGCTCTCTCCCTCTTCTTCCTCAAGAAACCAGTGAGTAGATAAACTTACACAACACATGGAAGGTTACCTCTTAAACATTATCATCACATTATAGCTATATAGCCCACAGTTTGATGTCTTTAGCAGACACTATCTGACACTAACAACTAACAGTTGCATGATTCAGTCCTTTGCTTTTTGCTTTTTGTTTGTAAGATCAAGTTGCTAGTAAACCACAGTGAGTATTGCAGTTATCATAGTAGGCAGGTGTGTTATAATGTAAGATAAGATCTCTTAGCACTGAGCAGCACTGGTGTAAGGTGATCTTAGACTGCATTTGATGAGCAGTTCCCATCGACAGAAGATGAGGGACCATTTTTAGGAGACATTTATATTTTGCAGACTGGCATAATTAGGGCTCTATTTAAAGATCTGCTAAACAGCATAAACTGATCTTAAGAACTTCTCAGCACGTGTGTAGCATTAGCAGACGCTCACAGCGTCACTGACCCATATTCAGTCAGTCAGTAGCAGGGCTAATTTCACAGCAGTCAGCCTGGATTAGCTTGATTTGAGCTCAGGTTCTGCACTGCTGGCTCTTTCTGGGTCTAAGTGAGGCAGAACTAAGTGTCTAATATCCTGTGTTCTGTCGTAATTTTATTATGCAATGTAGAGGCAGCCTTTGCTTAAAATATCCACTATATAACAAACTTGCAGTCCTTTCTTTCTTTCTTTCTTTCTTTTCTTTCTTTCTTTCTTCCCTTTTTCCTTTCTTTCTTTCTTTCCTTTCTTCCTTCCTTCCTTATGTCTATCTTATGTCTGTCTTTTTTCTTTCTTATTTTCTGTCTTTCTATTTTCTGTTCCCTTTCTTTCTTTCTTTCTTTCTTTCTTTGTTCCCTTTTTCCTTCCTTTCTTTCTTCCTTCCTTCCTTCCTTATGTCTATCTTATGTCTGTCTTTTTTCTTTCTTATTTTCTGTCTTTCTATTTTCTGTTCCCTTTCTTTCTTTCTTTCTTTCTTTCCAAGTCTTTTTGGTTACTCTGTATACTGCAGCCTGTCTCTCTTTTTCTCATAAAAGCAGCATCACACATTACCGCTGCTTATGTTCTCATTTCACTGTGGGATTAAACTGTTGGTGTAATATTACTGCCAAGGGCACGTTCAGACCTGTTTTATTGGTGTTGTGTCTGTGTGCTGTGATTTTGTTTTGTGCTTAAAATCATCTTATTGATATTATCTCCTCTGCTTAGGTGTTTCTGTTTAATATATGTATATGTCTCACTCTCTCGTTTAGCTGTTGGACATAAACTGGACAGGCCTCACTAACATATTGGACATTCCAGGTCTTAAGTAAGTTAACTTCATTTAAACAATGAATCTGTTTTCTAACACTTTGCAACTTTATTTTAGCTCTACAAAACATCTTAAAATCTTGTTGTTTCATGTTGGTGGTTGTTCTGGATGTTACTGGTTGAAATTGTCCTACTGATTCTTCTATACAGATTTTAAAGTGAAGTGAAAGTGACGTGTTTGTCAGTTACGGTTGCCCATAACCGAAATGTGACCTCTGCATTTAACCCATCCATCGTGAGGAGCGAACACACACTGCAAGTCGTGAACACACACACACCCGGAGCAGTGGGCAGCTATCCCTGCCAGCGCTGCCAGCGCTGGAATCGAACCAGCAACCTACTGATTACAAGCCCAACTCCTTAACCAGTAGACCACAACTGCCCCCAGGTTTTGGGCCTATACAGTGTTTGTCAAGACAGAAAGTTAAAGTAAAGCTTTTGTTCAGCCACACTGGAACATAAATTTAAGCAATACTTCTTGTGTGTTGCCTTTAATTCACTTAAGCTTTTAGGTGTATTATAATTGGGCCGTGTCACCGCTGAGCAGTGACGAATGTGTCTTTTTGGCTGCATCTCTGAAGCAAATTGTACGTCCAGACAAACTGAAGGTTTGGACACAGTGTACACAGTGTACATTGTACTTTTTCTGTACAAATCTAACATTTTAATTTAGTTAATAATTTGTAATTGGCATTTTATTGGCAAATTAGCAAGTGAATTGTATTCCAACAACTACAAACAACTGTATGAATGATGATGTTGTGTTTGTGTGTGTAAAATATATTTTTATGGATGTGCATCATAAATATAGTCGGTTGGCAAATACTTTTTGCTGCTTAAATTTTTTAGAGGGTCTTTAAGACCCTATAATATTGTGCTCAAACTGCCTCGCTAATTACTTGGATATTGAATATCTGTTTATTGCATTCCTCTGCAATGCATTTACAATTTTATTATGGTCATTAAGACAAATTAACCAATGTAATGTTTTTCTTTATGGCTAATTTGAATTAGATATCAAAATATTCATTATAATGCGGAGTTGGAGTGTAAATGTGTGACGTGTTGTGTAGAAAGCTAGAACAGATGGATAATTGTTGAACCTTGTGTTGTGCTGATAATGCAGACACAGACACACAGAGAGGCGGGTGAATGATCACATAGCTCTGTTCTCTAACAGCCTGCTGTGGACAGGGACAGTCTGTCTGCATGGTGTATTATGACACAATTGTTCTTTATTCGTTTTAGTTCATGGTAGATGTTGCAGTTGTCTTTCAGTCAGTGGCCGGGAATGTATACAGGTCCTTTTCAGAAAATTTGCATATTGTGATAAAGTTCATTATTTTCTGTAATGTACTGATAAACATTGGACTTTCATATATTTTAGATTCATTACACAACACTGAAGTAGTTCAAGCCTTTTTATTGTTTTAATATTGATGATTTTGGCATACAGCTCATGAAAACCCAAAATTCCTATCTAAAAAAATTAGCATATCATGAGGTTCTTTAAACCAGCTATTAACCTGATCATCTGAATCAACTAATTAACTCTAAACACCTGCAAAAGATTCCTGAGGCTTTTAAAAACTCCCAGCCTAGTTCATTACTCAAAACCGCAATCATGGGTAAGACTGCCGACCTGACTGCTGTCCAGAAGGCCATCATTGACACCCTCAAGCAAGAGGGTAAGACACAGAAAGAAATTTCTGAACGAATAGGCTGTTCCCAGAGTGCTGTATCAAGGCACCTCAGTGGGAAGTCTGTGGGAAGGAAAAAGTGTGGCAGAAAACGCTGCACAACGAAAAGAGGTGGCCGGACCCTGAGGAAGATTGTGGAGAAGGACCGATTCCAGACCTTGGGGGACCTGTGGAAGCAGTGGACTGAGTCTGGAGTAGAAACATCCAGAGCCACCGTG
>JBAJNP010001534.1:0-59855 GCA_036877545.1 Yasuhikotakia modesta
ATCCCTCTTATAATCTATTAGTGTTCAAGGGAAAACACAATGACGGCTTGTACTGCCTACTTGCAGAATTAAGCATGTTTAGATCATTATTTATCTGAGTAGATCAAGAGTCAAGTTGGTCAAGAACTTAAATTGTCTGTCTGTCTGTCGTAGGTCCACCAGATGTGGAGCAAGCCTGTGAACCGAGTGTCCGCACATGGAGCCCCAACGCTGGGCTAGACTCAAGCAGCTTTGGCTCAGCGTCGTGCCCGCCCCAGGGCTGCATGCTCCAGCTGGAGTTTGCCTATCCACTGGTTCCTGACTCTCTCACTGTCTGGGTCACCTTCTTCTCTCCAGAGGAGACCGGACTGCCAGCGATCCACGACATCCTCCTTCTCACGCTCAGTGGTAACAACATCTCACTGGGTCCACAGTATGTGTTCTGTGACACCCCTTTAACCCTTAAACTAGACGTGGAGGAAGATGTTTATGGGGTTCAGTTCTTCACTATGGAGCAGCACCTGGAAATCGATGCCACACTGCTGGCATCAAAGCCGGGCAACCCTTTATGCCAGCCGTGTCACCCGCTACACTACAGGCTGATTCGCCAGCCGCCGTTCACACACACGCCTCACGGGCTGATCATTCAGGAACCGTCTCTGAGATATGTGGACAGGTAAGGATGATAACTGTCTTTTTCTTTTTCAATACTTGTAATGAAAGTAAAGCCTTGGGCATTAGAGGTTTACCTGAAGCCATGACCCTATGTAAACTTGTTAAAAAGTGTGTGTGTGTGTGTATTTCTGACAAACAGTAAGTACATTAGCATACGTACATCCAAAAGGACTTTTGGTTAGCATTACACAACGTTTACTTTACCGCTGAGATTCCTTTGAGTTTGTTTTCTGTCCTGTGAGTTTCTGCTGTGTGTTAAGCTTTTGTGTAGTGATGATAACGTGGGTACAGTGTGTGAGGTCTTCAGAGATATAATTTACCTGTTGAGTCCAGGGCTGAGGTCAGCTCAAAGATTTTACAGCTAGTTTGTTGTCATCTGAGAGATACATGCCAAGGTGTCTCCAGGCAGTTTGCACTGCTCATAAATTCTCAGTGGTCACAAAACAATGGGAGACCATTTAAAGAGACCACGCTTTTCCATGCTTTTCCACACATACTGTAGATAGAGAGACAGACAGACAGACTACAATGTAATGCAATTCGTGGGTTTTAAATGTCAAGCAAATACTTTAAAGTAATTTAAGTAAGGACTTTAAGTAATTTACAATCTATAGATAGTTGTTGTGGAGATACAGGAAAAGCACATGGCGATGTATTATGGATATAAGCATTATGATTTAAAGAGAGAGATTTTAAGTGGGGAAAGAAGACATTTGTCACAAAGCCCATAAACATTCAGTGTGTTGGAGAAGATCGTCCAGGCCTTGACAAATGCTTGAACTAAAGGCTCTTTCTGTTGTCATCAAACCTGTACATCTGTTGTCATCAGGCACCTATAATCAGAACACAGCAGTAACTCTCTGCTGCAATAGATGTGAAGAAAGTCCTCCATATTGTTTTATTGTTGACGTCTGAAGACGAGGCTTGTGCTCAGATAGAGAGTTGATGTACATCTTTAGTTTGGTCTGAGTGAAGAATGTCTTCAAATGAAGTTGTTAGTCTGCCCACTAACTGTTCTCAAGCCCTGCAATGCATTCTGGATTGTTTCATTTTGTCTTTCTTCACTGAGGTGTAATGAATTCGAAGTTCAAAGAATAAGGATCAAAGTTCAAAGTCTTTGGTAAAAACCATGAAAAATCGAGCATCCATTATTTTCTTTTCTGCTGAATGTGTCTTTCATTAACAATACGTAAATGAAGACTTTAGTCATTTAGAAGACAGCCATTGTCTTCATTTCCTTTTGTGTGCAATTTGGGTTGGGCTTTTGTGAGACTTTCTGAATGGTGGGCCCTCCAAGAGCACACGGCTACACCTCAGTCGGCAGCCTGCCAAACACTGTACATTAGCTTTCAGAAAAAATCAGCTCAGAGGATATAAACAGGGCCCAACGTGAACCCACTGAACCCCAATGTCCTCACGCTGGCCCGCTGTCTTTTTTCTGTTTCGGTCTGCTCAGGGTCTTTAAAAGCAAATGTGCAGGTTTCTCAAATTCCCGCCATTTGTCTCCTCTAGAATGAAAAAAAGTCCAAACAATCTTTATAGAATAAAAAGTATTAATCAGCTGACATAACCAAACTTAGATTAAAGCTGTGTTTGGTTTGTAGTCCAGGCTGTGTTAGCAGAGTGTCTAGATTCATCAGCCAGCAGCTTTATCCACTCAGATAGATAGTGTGGTTTTTAATTGAAAAGGTTTGCTTTATACATTAATGCCGCACAGCTGCATTTACCAGATGGTGAGGAAATGTATCAGTGTTTCATCGGGTCTGTACTGCTCTTGGATCGACTCCTTCTATGTCTGCAGTTCTTAAACACCAGCAAACGTGCTGTTTGAAAAGCTCTCCAGAGGAACGGCCCTTGATGTTTTAGAAAGATCTGCTTCTAAAGCTCTACTGAATGAACCTATAATTCAGCACCAGTTGGAGTGATTACTTACAATAGCTTGTATTTGTGAGCACTAAAGATGTCTTGCCCTGTCATTGGTTTTAAAAATTTAACAGCAAAATGAAACAGTTGCTTACCATGAAATGATCTGTGGCACTCTTGTATGAGTAGAGGTATGTGGCATGTGTTCATCAGGTCATGAATCGTATACAATTATTAGATATAGACGTCTTCCTCAACCCCACCTCTAACCATCAAAAACAGGTTGTAGGTATTAATAAACTTGCCATCATTTCATCAGAGAACACCAAGATTCTGTATTCTTGGAACGTCTCATCTACTGTAATGAGAAACTACACCACGTTTACAGGCATCTATTGTTTTCTAATATTGGTCAGATCTTTGTCTGTATGTCAATTTCAGAAGTTTCCTCCAGAGCTCCCATGAGCTGCTGTGTTCCTGCAGCTTCTCTCGCTTCCATTCAGCGCATCGCCAGTTCTGCTTGATGGATCTTTTGGGTTGAGTTGCGGTCAGAGCAGACATCTGTGGTTTGGTGAATCAGACGAGTGAGGTTGTGTTGTTGTGTTTAGGCATTTGCTTGATGACATGAACCCTGATTTTGATTTCAAATGACAAATTATTTCCACTCCTTTGAAGTAATTAAGCTTTTAAATCATCTATGATCCTTCTCCTCTTAATCGCGTCATGCCGCCAGCAGCTGCACATGAGCTTTGTACTGTGAGATGCGTTCCTTCGGTTTCTTTTGAAGGTATTCAGAATACTATAAGATTTTTCCTGCATCTGGTCTGAAAGAGGTCTAAGACTGGTACCGCTGAGGTAGATGAGTGCTCTGGTCTTGTGGGGCTCAATTATAAGTGCCAGGAAAGGCAGATTTGTGCACCTCTCGTGTCTGCGGTGTGTTTCAGGGTCCAGCTACATTGAAGATCAGACAACATGCACAGAAACTCGTTTTCTCTGCACACATGAGGAATGTCTGAGGGCGTTTCTGTTGACTTTTGTAATGCATGCATCAGATTAGGAGAATCCGAAAATGTGTTTTGGGGAACACTTGAACACATGTAGAAGCGTGAAAAGCGTACAGGGGTGGGTGAGAAGAGTGGGTGCTATTCAGGTAGACTCATCTGTTTTTAATCTTGCACAGACCTCACTGAAGGAGTCAGAGACAGGAAGAGAGACACTAGTTTTTTTCGGGGTATGTGGGAATAAAAATTAAGTCGGACCAGAGTCTCATGCTGTCTGCAGTCCAGTGAGTGTCGACAGAAACACTCAAATTCCCCTGCTAGTAAAACTGGTCCGATTTATACCCAGAGGTTCTGACTGCTCTGGTGTCTGATTACCTTCTCGTTTCATTGCCAGGCTACTTCCTGTGCGCTGTCACTGTTGTACGCTCTCACCCTATTGGTTTCATGGAATGAGAATAAAGGGCCGGTAGCTGTAGTGTTTTCCCACACGGCTGCGGGGTATCCCACATGGGAAAAGTGATGTCATGAGCTACCACAAATTCCAGCACAGACGCTTGAAAAATATTGTTATCGTCTGAAAAACCAAACACAGGAAGGTAGTCTGACATGTTGTGATGTGTTTGGTGTTCAGAGCCCTTTTTCTCTCCCTGTTGGCTCCAGGTTTTCTCAGAGAAGTTGTACATCTGTGACAGGGAAATGTGTTTAAACAGCCTCCGTTTCTCAGTTTTATTTGCTCATCTTTTTCTTTTCTAATGTTTTGTTTGCGAGTCTCCTGTTGTGTGTTGATGTTTAAAGCTCATCTTGTTTTTGTTGATTGTCTTCATTGTTGAGGTTAAAGTATTAACGTTTTGGGTGTTAATAGATGTCTTATGTTTTTTATTTAAAAACATTGTTTCAGGATGTTCTTTAGAGAGGCATCCAGTCATTTATGACAATTTAAATTCCTGTGTTGCAACGAACATTTTATTGGCCAAAGATTTTTTGCAAGTAAACAAATCCAGTTACACAGAAAATTACTGAAGACAATTTGTTTCAGTTGTAAAAAACGTCTTAAACGCTGCATTTTGCTGTTCAATGCCTAATGTTTCAGTTGTATGAGGTTTGTTGGTCAAAAGTGAGATCATTGCTAAGGATTTTTTTTGGTTTATTAAGAAATTTTACAAAACAAATTTTTACCATTCAAAACAATTACATACCTAATAGTCAGAGAATAATCCAAAAGTTGCTGGTTTGTTTTCCACTGCTTCATGTAAATGACTGAGTTGCCCTTGAGCACTGCTGTGTGTGTGCGCGCACGTGTGTGTGTGCATGTGTGTGTGTGTGTTCACTCCTCACTGGATGGGTTACTTGACGAAAACGTCACTTTCGCTCTCTTTTTGGTGCTGGTCAAAGGCTCCTATCTTGGAGTTTATTTTTAAGAATGATCTCTTTGAGCATTTTTAGTAATGCGCAAGGCTCCGGTGGCTCAAAGAAATGATTATGATTTCACAAACAAACAACCGCACCACAAATTCGTAATGTAGCCACAAGACATTGATGGCTAAATTGATACTTACTCGAGTCAACAGGCAAAATATTCTTTCGTCTCTGTGTGAGCCCAGCCAACGGTCTACCTCAGGAGTCACTGTGGCTGTTAGAGAGAGCAGCAGAACCCTTTTAGTTTTGCTCTGCCTCTCCACAACAAACATGTCTTAGAAAAACACAGCCACAAGCCCACATTGTGGGCCAAGATCGTCCAGCTCCTGCCTTTGGGATTGGCTCAGACTCCGTGTGCAGTTCTAACGAAGTGTCCTCTGGCGCTTCAGAGTTCTCACACCACGACTCTGACCCATATTTGACTGTTTGGGAAGTCTGGAGCTGGAGGAGTTTGTGGGTTTTTGAGCTGATTGAGTCGAATAGACCTGAACCAGCTGTGAGGCTTTCCGCACACGGCGTGAACTCTCAGAGTCTCTGTTCCCTCAAGCAGAAAGTTACACCTATGAAAAGGGTCAGAGAAACATGTGCAGACAGAGGTCTAAGGGCTGATCTGAGACCTGATTAAAATGTTTTCATTAACCAAAGCCTTATAAGTTGCTGGGTTGATGGTGGGAAGAAGTTATTTTTAGAAGAAGGGTAAAAAAATTGTCAAAAGTGGCCCATAAGTTGTTAGAAGCCATAAAATAGATTTTTGTGAAAAATATTGCCCTCTTGTGTAACCAGATCATTGAGTTAGCGAGCTGAATGGAAATCATGAACACATTTTTTTGTTTGTTTGAGCCAGTTCATTTCAATAAACCCGCCAAAGTCATTGTTTAACTGCCTCAACAAGTGATTGACAGATTCTGAGGTAACAGCTCACTAATGAGGAACATTTCCATATGAAGTCTTATTTAGTCACTATAAACCATCAGTGTATGCAAAAATTCTTTGGTAACAAGAATGTTCTCTAAAATATTGGTGTTGAAGTTTACAATGACGTGGGGGTGTAAATTATGACAGAATATTTTTGATTAATGGGCAAACACTTTCTTTAAGGACTGATATGTGATATGATATTTGAAAAACACCAACATGCCCCCAACCTTGCCAACTGTTCCTTCACCTACATTATCCACCTCCATTATTCAACTCTCTATTCTGCGGTTTCGTTCTCCAGCTCTGTTCTTCAGCTCTCCATTCTTCAACTCTGTTCTCCAACTTTGTTCTCCAGCTCTCCATTCTCCACCTCCATTCTCAAACTGGAGTCGGTATTTCATTATGAGGTGAAGATAAAGGAGAGGAATCAGTGGGGAAATGCAAATGGATGGGGGTCTTGCATTATCTGGGTGGTCCGTGTGGCAGGTCCGCACTGCTTTGTGGGCTTGGTGGCTGATGATTGGAGCTTAACTTTTTAAAATTCTTGTGCTTTATGTTCCTGACGGTTGTATTACAGTCATGTCCTGCACACTTTGTACTCTGTGAAGGATCACATCACTGTAGTATCTTAGCATCTCATGGTTTGTTGCATAAGGGTGAAAGGAGACATTCTGTTTTGTATTAGAAACCCTAAATTAGCAGTTTTCACCTTATACAATATAAAGCTTCTAAATGTAAGCATTACATAATTTTTATGACATAAATCTCTGAGCTTTAAGTGTTTGGTCAGTATCTGTATACACACATGTGCAGTATCAGCATCAATAGATCAGCGGATTAGAATTTTACTTTCAAAGGTCAGAAACGCAAAAAAGTTTTGACATTCAGAAAGTTTGCTTTATCCAATTCAAATGTGCAGCCACTAGCACACTTTACTAAATGCCAATGACCTTAAAGACTTTTAAACTTTTAAACTGCTTTATATGAATAAAATGTTGAAATTCACCAATATTTGTTATATTTGTGATATAGAGAATGCGAAGAATATGTGTGTCTGTTTAACCCAAGTTTTGTGAAATGCAACGTCTGTGTATTTATGTTACAGGSACGTGAGGTTTTGTGAACTGTAATGTCTGTGTGTTTGTGTTACAGGGACGTAACATTTGATGAAATGTAACGTCTGTGTGTTTGTGTTACAGGGACGTAACTTTTGATGAACTGTAACGTCTGTGTGTTTGTGTTACAGAGATGTGAGGTTTGATGAAACGTACATCTACCAGGTTGTGACTGTGTCCAGGAGAGCAGAGAGTGAACCTTCTCCACCTCTCTCTCACCAGCTGGGTTCCTCTTACTGTGGGGACGGACTCATCCAAAAGTGAGACATCAAGTCAAATCTGTATTATATATTTTAGAATTGATTGAATATTACATTTTAATGATTGTCTTTAGGATTAAATCTGTAATCTGTATCCCACAGGATAAATCCATTTGAGATGAATTGAAGATTTTGTTGGAACTATTTTTTATTTTTTAGTCATTTTCAAACAGCAGCATGACGGCCAGACTCATTACTCCTGATGTCTTTCAGGTTCCTCGGAGAACAGTGTGACGACATGAACTTCATGAATGGAGACGGCTGCTCCAACCAGTGCAAGAAAGAGCCGCTGTTCAACTGTGTTGGTATGTGACATCATCATAACAGTGAAATAAAAACTCTTTCATCAGCGTGTTTTTAACGATTGCGACTGAAATGTAGAACATCATATTGATGTTTTGCGTCAAGGGCTGCAAAATATATTGAAAATGCTTAAATATTAAAAATGTGGATAACACAATATAGTATTGGTTTGCAGAATCTGAATGATTTTAATTTTTTATTTAACTTAATATAAAGTTGTTTATAGTCAGTTTTAGGGCAATGCTTGTGGCAAAGGGAGTGAAGAACTTGTAGCAGTGCTTTCTTTTCCTTGTGAAACATGTATTTTGGTTATTGATCATTTTTAGTTTACACAGATTTACAGTTACTGCACATAACACTTTTCTCCAGTATTGTGTAGCCCTGTTTGTCTCAGCAGCATTCAGCTGCCCGATGCGTCTGGGTTCTCTAGTGATGTGGGTTCCGCGCCGGTGCCGGTGATCAATCTCATGGTCTCAGCCTGTCATCGATGTTACACAGTGTTCTGCAGGGACAAAGTGTGAAGGACCGAGAAAGTTCTGAACTGTCTCTTTATTGTACCAAACTTGTTAGCTGCTTGTGATGTTAATGGAGCGCTTTAAGTCGCGAGCTAATCAGTTCTGTCAAAACAATCACCCACATAATTGGACCCTCTTACAGACATTTAAATCCCCTCACAAAAGCTTTAAAATCGTCCTAACGAGCACTAGCAGACCTTTGTCGCGTTTCTTCCTGTTAGCGGTAATGCACCAGTCACCTTTTATTCCCAACGTGTGGACGGAAAACGGCAGCGGCAAGAGAAAGAAGAGGAAAAAAGAGGGAGAGCAAAAGAAGAACAGATAAGAAGGTCTTTTGAAGTTGGCTGTTGAATGTAGTCTTCATTCATCTGCTCTGACCTCCAGAACACCTCCAGAAGTCTGATGTCACACCAGTGTGAGACGGTGCTTAATTGGCAGTTACTCTTTTCTGGAATAGGTTCAATGAGTTTATCCTTCACTGCCTTGGAAATAATGGCCAGTAAAATTCAGCACATTCCACTAGGATGTCGGCACTCCCGATATCGCTTTCAACTAACTAATTCAATTTTCGATCAGTCACATTGTCCAAAACAGCAGAACATTTGACATTAATAAAATATGTCTTATCTCGGCTTAGTGTTTTTTCCCCTGCAACTCACATTTATGTTGAACGAGGCCCAAGTCAAACATCTGATTAAGGAGAAGAACAAAGATCTACGGTTACGTCAACAGTGCCGTTCCTGATGTTTTCCAGCTTGATGTTTTTACGTGTCACGAGAACTGGACAAGGTAACACAATATTAGTAAAACAGTTCCAGTACATATTTTTGTACAGGAAGTGATGCGACAAGGTGCTGCATGGATCCTGCTGGCCTTTACACATGGCAGCTTCCTGTGGATGTTGTAGCGCAGCCGCTGGGCCCCTGAGGATGGCTCTCGTTTTACTTGGGCCCTGCTGGGCGATAATGTTTGGAGTCGGTCAGGGATACCGTGTTCAAAGGAATAAGTGCTAATCGTGCAAATATGTTTCCTGTTAGCATTGATTGTCACATGTTAGGTGCTGATTAGCAGGAACAGGTGACAGTTGGGAATGTTTTACATTGGTGTCAGCTACATGTTTATGACACTTCAGGGTGTGGACAGAGACAGGAATAGGACACAAAATGATGAACTTTTTGTAAATCTCTTTATGTTCTGTCAGCGGTGGTGTGTTGCAGCTGAGGTGATCAATTTATTGTTAGTGTGTTTGGGCTGCTGAACAGTACAGTCATAAAAGATAATCAATCTGTCATCATGGAGGATGATTTATGACTGTCCTTGTATGAATGCCAATAAAAACCAGAGTAAAAATACCCCAAACATTAATTCTGTGAAGTGAAGCCATGTGACACAATGGCTGCTCTAAACAACCTTTATGACAAACAAACTGAACTGTACTCACTTAAAAGAAATATAAAGGTTTTTTAAACCAGCTTAAAAAATTTTTAAAACAGCTTTCAAAAAGTTTAAAACATTTACACTAACTTATTGGCATGTTATATCCAGTCTATTTAACTCAATCAGCTGACAAATCGTAACTATTTTGCACTTTAGCATTTGTACATCTCAACATTTACCCTAAAAATCAACATTTGTACAGCAGAGAGGTGCAGCCATATATATAATCTTTGTTATTTACGCATGAATTCATGCACACGCATTAACTTACCACAACAGACTGTCAGTTATGGTTTTTAAAAAACTGTGCTCTCATATATTTCTCATCTCATTTTGTCTCATTTTCTGAAGATGAACCCAGCTTGTGTTACTTTTATGATGGTGATGGAGTGTGTGAGGACTTTGAGCGGGAAACGAGTGTGAGAGACTGTGGTCTCTACACACCCAGCGGGTTCCTAGATCAATGGGCCACAGCGGTGGAGGTGTCCAACGAGGAGAAGGTCCACTGTCCAGCAGAGGTGGCCGCTGGATATCCTGCAGTCACTAAGGTGAGATTTCATGCATTGCTGATGTTTACAAAGGGTGTGAAAGTGTTTGTTTGTGAAGACTCATGTAAATGACATGATAAACAGAACATGATTTAAATCCAGTTGTGAATCAGTATATCTTTTGTGTTTCATAATTTGTGCATGTTTTGGACCTTTGACTCTGTCAGATAACTCTCTGATCTAAAGTCAGTTACTGTACAGTATATCTCGACTACTGTATGACACCAGGCTGAACTGTGAGTTTTTAGCATTAGATGAGATTCAGGACAGACTGGGGCACTGCCTTTACCCCTCACACATGGACACGGTGAAGAATTGCCTCTTTCTGAGAGACATCTGAAAAATCATGTGTTGTTTAACTCTCTGGATATTTCAACATGATACATTTGTAATTTTACCATTTTATTGGCCCCTGCTCCTCCTCCTCTCCCCCGTTTCGTGATGTTTGTGGAGCACGAGTCTCCTGCGCCCAAAATTGTGCAAGCTCCCGAATTAATCATGTCCCAGAACTATTCCTATCATGCTGTGTGCAACCTAAGGATTTATGGCACTGAGAAATGGCCATTTTTCACAGCCGAGCTAAAACCTCATTGTTGCTAGAAATGTGAATTGTGGTTTGTAATGGGAAACAGCGGTACACAGGACACAGAGACTGTGAATAGGTGCACGGTGTCCTGCGTCACGCGGTGTTGCGCAAACGCCTTTGCTCTGAGTTTATCTTACTTTCGTTTTGTGATCTGGCATTTTATGTGAGTGTTAATCAAATGGATTTGAGGTTTTATTTGTTCTCACATTGGAAACAGGAGTTTAAGCAAAGCGATTTGTGATCAATGTTAGCAATGGATCGGGATGACGGATGGCATATTATTGTGCGGCCCAGTGGCCAACAGAGGCGTGGTCCGCTTAAATCTGTGCTGTCTGCGAAGTTCCTGTGGCATGCTGGGGGATGGGGGAATCTCAGAAGACGACAGAACGCAGAACTGAATGATTTTAATCTCCTCTTTTTCTCATTCGTCTCGTTCTCGCTCTCTTTTAAGCATTACATCAGAATTCTCTAGTTTTGCGGCTAATTTTGTAACTGTTTCATTCAAATTTTATAAAGCATTTAGAGATGAAAAAGATGTTATGAATCCCTGTAGCTGCAGTCAGCTCTCTCTCCCCGCAGAGACGTCTTGGCGTAGTAAATGAAGTGAATAGCCAGTCTCTGAATCTAAATCATGTAATATTACATCATCGCTAGATCTGTGAACTGCAGAGAAATTCCAGACTGTAGGAACATTATACTTGTGGGTCTGCACTTCCAAAGAAAGATAGATGCTCATGTTTGTCCAGATTGATTATTTCCATATGGAATATAGGAAGACAAGTAATGGTTTCAGACTAAAAAAGAATCATTCTGGCCAAGAATGAACTGGATTTTATTGCAGAACCATCTTCTGTATGTTTCACTCATTAATCTTTCTCATTCCAAAGATGCGAATCAGTTAAAATAGTTACAGAACATGCAAATCTATGTTCTTATCAGTATTTTGGGCTTTTGATATTGTATTTAATTTAGGTCATTTGTAGTTAATTTCTGTCTGGAGTTGCTTTAAAGTAAAAATAGATTGTG
The DNA here is from genome assembly GCA_036877545.1 of Yasuhikotakia modesta. Classification (NCBI taxonomy): domain Eukaryota; kingdom Metazoa; phylum Chordata; class Actinopteri; order Cypriniformes; family Botiidae; genus Yasuhikotakia; species Yasuhikotakia modesta. The sequence continues at coordinate 11,643 of JBAJNP010001534.1, forward strand.
AACTTGAAGTACCTTCAAGGCCGCTGTAAATGGAGGTTAAACGGAGAGATAAGTGTGTTACGGGGAAGTGAGGTTAATATAAAGGCCAGACGGCTACAAACGCACCAGCGCTGCTGACCGAGCAGAACGTTCCTGCTCACCCCAAAACACGGGACCGTGCGTCGTGCAGAGGGGCTGTTTCCATCACTGCCCCGAGCCACTCCTGTCGCCGTAACACACACACACACACACACAGAACACATAATTAGTGTCACTCATTCTGTGAGGCCTTGTGTAGCTCTGCAGTGTCACCTAGTGTTGCAACATCGTCACCCTGCAGTTGAGTTCAGGGGGTTCAGAGCGCCGGCTTCTGTCGTGTGGAACGACACACAGCGCATGTAGTTCACACTGAATCATGGGTGACAAGCTGGAGACGCTTGCAGCTGGAGTTTGATGTTCAGTTAAATTAAACGGCATCTACAAAGGCATTTAGGTCAGCGTTTATTTAAACTATTCAAAACAGGCTTTTGGATGAGTGGCTGGTTTTGCCTTCTAAATACGGACGTGGTGGAAAATAAAACAAGTTAAACGAACAAAATGTTGCACAGCAAAGTATTGTGTGTCTGTTTATTTTTTGCTCCTCTTACGTCTCCCTCCTGATTGAGGTAATGAAAGAATAATCGTCATTTTCAGCTTTATCTTTGGCAAAACGTCTTAAGTTTCTCTTAAAAACGAGTGGCCATATGCTTTCATTTCCATCCAGGCTGACCCTCCCTTAAGGCTGGAACGATTGGCTGCGTTGACGCTCGCACAGAGAGCTAATCCTCCGCTATATATGTGTAATTCAGAAATAGTGCTGCACTAACAACACCGTCACCAGAGTTTGGGCCAGTCGTGATTCCATGAAGTTTGCTCTCGTTTCCCAGAAGAGAGCAGGTCAGATCTTCTGCTCACCTGGATGTCTCTGGCGCTCGGCTGATCTGAAGTGCCACTTGAACCAGGCCACTTGGAGGCTAATTGTGCACTTCCAGATGGTCTAAATTACCTTGTGATAGCGCTTGCAGATCGGCAACCTCATCGTGGCTTTCTTATAGTGCCTTTATTTGTTTATAATCCAATTAAAGGATTTGTTGTAACATAGAAAGCGAAGGAGAATTTTTTGCCCGGTTGTTTAGCAAAGCAGTGATCATTTTAAATGTTCCCTCCTCACTTAGAAACATGCAATGGATCTGAACAGACCATCATGAAAACCTGAGTTCAGACGTTTCTGATGTCATTATGTACAACAGTACCAAAATTCAACAACTTTATTGGCCACGTGAAAGAGTAAAACTGGAGATGCAGAAGTAAATGTGATTTGTTTATGTTCCCTCAGAGTTGTCAGTCGAAGGTGTTTGAAATGTCTCACGGTGTGTCTCAGTACGCCTGGTTTCCCTGTGAGGAGTCTCAGCATCACCGCTGGTCTGCACACTACTGGCTGAAGGTAAGAGAAGCTCATGTCATGTTCTGTTTAATCCTGGTGTTATGTCACATCATGTGGATGAAGTCGTGTGTTTATATCACGACTTAATGTGAGTTTGTCAAGTAGGAAATGTTTCTGGACCAGCATCTGTAGTTTTAGGGTTTGGCTTTGAGCTGGAGTTGATGTTCTTATTATCAACCATCATCTATTAGAAGTTACACAACGTCCCAGGAAAATAATCTCTAACAAACCATGTAAATCTGGGTTGTTGTCTTGCCAAAGTATCAAGACATCGTAAACCAATTAATTGGTTTACATTTCTGCCATGTCAAGCTGGGAAGCCCCACCCAGCGCAAATCCCATTGGTCTAACATGTCCCTCAAACATAGCTGTGCGTGTAGCATTAAATGTTTTCTGAGTAGAAATGAATTCATCATTCATCTGTTAAGTGACCGATTAAATTTGTTATTCATGGTTGGGTCACATGGTTAATTGCTAGTGTTAGGGTTTGACCAATGAATTAGGTTAATCCAGAAATACATATTGCTTGCTAAAATTACAGTCACTAAATACACAGTAGAACTGAATGTCAGTGAGATTTTGTCTCTTGTAAGGCGTATTATGCTCACCCAATGGTGGCTGCCGCTGTTATAATCCATCTGGCTGCTGACGGCACTGGAGACATGGACCAGAGACAACACAACATCACCGTTCAGCTGGTGGACACCAAACAGCAAATGCACCATCTCGGTCAGTCTAAACTCATCCCAGAAATGGGTGAAAATCTCTTTTACTGAAACATTTTTAACTCACAAGCAGCTTTGTTTTAGCCTTAAACAAGTACAAAGTGCTTACAAGTACACATTTATTGTTCCATGTGCAAAACACAGTGAAAAATTGAAAACTAAAAACAATAGACAACATGGCATACAATTATTAAAACGTTTATAAAATATGCATCTCTACAGAGATATACAAAGATTGACTGAAAAGAATTGCTTGACAGTAAGTGCCATTTCAGGGACCAGCAACATTTAATGTGTTAAACAATCTTTGGGTATTTGGGTAGAAACTATTTTTGAATCTTGTAGCCATAAATGTAATTAATAAAAATTAATATTCCTAATGATGTACGTAGACCAAAGCTGAGGTCAGGTTTCAACTGAAATCCAGACAGCAGTCTTAGCCGATGCATTTATCTAGGAAAGGCTTCATTTGCAATGCATGCTGGGTATTAATGAATTGTTGTGTGTTGTGTATGATGGGGTGGTTTTAGGGGACTGGAGACTAAGTTGCCGGAACAATCCACTGGTGATTCCTGTCAGTCATGACCTCAGTGTGGCTTTCTACCGGACCAAAGCCATCATAGTGAGCTTCAGCTCTCCTCTGGTGGCCATCTCAGGTGTGGGCTTGCGCTCCTTCCAGTATTTTGACCCCATCACTATCAGTGGCTGTCAGACCAATGAAATCTACAACCCCATGGGCCAAAGGTGAGAAGATAAATCCACCATCCCTCCACTCATGTCAGTCTGCAGGGTTTGTCAGACAGGCAGCTGGTGTTTGAATCTTAGTCCAGATATTATAAAAGTGATTCTTATTTCTTTGTGTTACATTTAAAAGCATGCTGAGTTTTTAACAGTGGTGTGGAATCATGCAAAACTATTGTTGGTTCCATTGAAGAAAAATTGTAATTGCTAATTGGTTTATTTGCCTCTCATGGTTTATTTCGCAACCTAATGTAGATAATAAAGGGGTTGTGTGAGATCAACGGCAGTCAATGAGGGGTGACCACCCTTATATGAATGAAAACAAACTCTTATAATTCAGATGAGTGACTTCATTTAAGACATATTTGTGTCTATGTAATATAATTTGTTCTGCACCTCTGGCATCACATGATGGTCAAAAATAAATAAAAACACTCCCCCATCAGCTATTGGTCAGCCAAAAAGATAGTCCCGCCCACAGACTCACGCAACTGGCTGAGTTAAATAATGATGCATCATTATTTTGCACATCTACCATGACTACATGATAGATACATGCATATGTACAAGCATATCATGGCTCTGAAAACATGCTTGCATTAAAGTTACTTTATATAGAAAAATTATTTAATGCAACTTTAATTGCAACTTTAAAAGGTCTATAGTGATGTTTGGTTGTGAAGTAAAAATGAGTGAAGTATGAACTCACTACAACTCAAGTCTGAGTTTTCAGGATGACGCGCTGTAACTGTAATCTGTGGTGATCCCTCAGTTGTGTGCATTACTCATGCGACACCATTGAGTGTCAGGAGCCAGTGGTCAGTAATGCAGTGCTGAAATGCAGCAGTCCCGCATACTTCAATGGCGTTCGCTGCAGCATCACCTGCAACAGAGGATACATGCTGAAGATCCACAGAGACGATGACATCATCAAAACCCAGGTAGCGCCCCCTTCTCTTGCTGTCCGTGTTTGTGTTCTGCAATTTTTGGCCGTTTTGACTGAAGTCTCATAGAAAGTACAGAATGAAATCACACACGGCGGCTTATATTAGATTAAACACTAATCGTTGACTCATGCCTTGACCACATATGGAGAAAGTGGCAGTAAAAATTTATGGCTTATGTGGGCTTTGCTGAACTGTGAGACGGTAAAAGAACAGTCACAATAGCTGCAGTCAGGCCCAGCGTTCTGCCTCAGAACGGTCCATATGGCTCAAATAAAAGACAAGCTGTAGATTTTTCATAAACACGCTCTCACCCTTCTGTCTGCCTGGAGCGTTTTCTGTTGTTGTGTTTGTAATAGCTAGAAAAACAGTTTAAGTGAGTAACAACCTCAGCAGTCATGTGTGAGTGATGAAAAGGGAGTTCTGCCTTCATAAATCTCTGTCTGTGAAATATGAGTTTCTCGTAGCATGGCTGTATTATTTGGCACTTATGTATCTGGGTTTTTTGTTGTAACTCATTTTACAGGAATCAGTTTTTCAGAATGGCTTGAGCTGTTTTTGTAGTGAATTGGTTTAAAATTAATGTGGTGTTTTATATTATTTAGTTTGAAAACTGTTTCTGAATAACGGCATTTATTAAATGAAACACTAAGTTGATAAATTGATAAATCGCAAGGATTGTAGTGAGATTTCCAAGCGTTTAATGGTGTCATTCCACTGAGAACTGATTCACTCAGATTTCAGTTACATGTTAGTCAGGTATGATTCATTTCATCAGCCATAAATCAAGCAGTTTTGTCAAAGTTGTTTGTCAAAAGTTATTTAAGTGTCTTATCTGTAGATTAGATGTCAGCTGGTTGTCTTCTCTGCTGTGAGATCAAATGCTTGCAGAAGTGTCAAAACTCTACCATACCGTAAATTGTGTGTATAGATATATTTGTTTCCACATAAATTATGTAGTTTGACAATCTATGTTAATGTATTCAATTCTGTTGATAAAATTAAAGTGTTTAATTAAAGAATGGCATACCGTATATTTTATTTTGTTTGTCAAATGTGCCCTTATAAAGGGATAAAATGCCTTGGGTAAAAATATTTGACTTGAATTAAACATTTTTATTTCTGACACCGGTCTGTGTGTGAACATTCATGTGGGTCTGCTTGTGTTTTTGTGCGTGAGCGTGTTTCTTGCATGTCTGGTAATAGTGCTCGCATTTTCCGGTTCACTGCGGTCTGATGTGTTTGGAAAGTGTTGGAGTGTAGTCGGTCAGGATGCAATCTGATTGAGTCTATTACACGTCAAAACAGTGGAGCGCCGCGTTCAGCCTCCAGCTCTCTCCCCAGGGACGCCGTTTAAGACACAACCACGGATCAGCGCCACTGCGGATCTGTGGACTTCACAGAGCAACCCGCTGACCCCAGCCTCCCACGCGATCACCTGGCCAAACCCTCAGCCATTTATCTCATAAAGAACGTTTCGGGCCATTTGCTGTTCTGGCCCTTTAAAAACAACTTAGTTCTGTTTTCTTAGCTCCGTATGCGCTCTGCAGACACTCCTGACAGTTCATGCAGTTGTGTTTTATCATCATGACCATCTGCATTCCCTGAGACATTTTTCCTAAAAACTATAAAATGAATAACATACGTCTTCTCAATACAGCCGTTCACCTGACCCATCAATCACGGGTCTTTACACACCATGCAGGACGAGTTACATGCTGAGGTTTCCTTAAGAAAAGTATTACAGAGTTACAGTGAAGCACCACTAATAATGATGTAGTTTTGAGGCCTAATGCAAAGTCAGAAAAAATGTTTACAGAAAGTTTCTTATAGTAAGAAATTAAAGTTTTTTTAGTTTATAAGTGAAGACATTTTTTATTTAGTTGTTAAAAAGTTGTTATAAAGTTTGTTAAAACATTTGCTTATTTGCTTAAAAGCTTTGTAGATGCATCCACAACGATCCCGTTCCATTTAGTTTAACTGAGTTTTTAGCGGACATGTTTCTGGCGTGTGATGTGATGACGCGGTGTGAACAAGCATTTGGCGCTTTACACGGCAAAAGTGCTGATCCCAGCACAGCCATTACAGCTTATCAGCCATCTCCAGGGAGCTAATAAAGTGTGTTCCTTAAGACAAATTAGCCATTTCAACATTAACCTGTTACGGTAACATAATTGAGAAGGTGCCAATACAGTCCTATTTAAAAACGGGATCAGGAGTCGTTTCAGACAGAGATAAATCTGTTTCTAAGGTTACTGGCCAAGTCAAGCATCGAGGTTTACGATCTAGCAGCCCAACATGCACAGAGGACATTTTTGGGAGCCGATAACTATAGCAACAATCACCACAGTGTCTTGTCTTTATGGTCGGAGCTTCCTGGCTGCCAGCCCCTTGTTTTTGCCAAGGTGTTATTGAAAGCAGAACATGTCCTAAAACCACTGTTAGACAAACAACATTTCAACAGAGCGGAGGGAAATGGAGACCTAAAGGTTTGCTTTACCCCCTGTTTCTCCGGTGCGTTTGCGTGTGTGCGCTCACGTATGTGTGTTTGCTTGCGTATGTCGGTGTGTGTTTGTGTGCACGTCCGAGCGTGTGTGTGAGCGGGGAGAGAGAGGCGGGATGGGGGTGGGGCACAGAAGAAAAGTCCAGCAGACGCATCTGTGTTGAATTAGGCACAGTAGTCAGTGGTAGTTAAACACTCGGTGGAGGACGAATCAACAGCTGTAAAGTTTTAAAGAAGGAAACTCCGCACGCAGACACCACCTCTGCACCCCCTTCCCAACCCGCTACCCCCAGGCGGGCGGCAGTCCCCATCTACCACAGACCGTTTCCCTCTCTTACTTGCAACTAAAGCAGGAATGATTTTGTGTGTGTGTGTGTTTTGTTTGCCTATGTCACCAGTATTACGTCTCTAACGGATGGGTCCCTGGGCATTTAAACAGCCCCCTGCATGTGTGTGTGTTTCTCCTGTTCAACCACAACAGTTTATGTTTTCCTTTTCCTCACACACACACACACACACACACACACACACACCCCATGACTGTGGTCATTTCTTTTACTGCTTCTGTAAGGCAGCCAGTACTGGCTAATAAACTGCGTGTCTAAGCTGTCATTCAGCTTTGAAATGGGTTGGAGAGAGCCAGAGAGGTCCGGGAAGGGAGAGCTAGATGATACTTTAATGTACTTCTGTAGCCCCTCACAAGTTTTTATGAAGGAGGCAGGTATGTACACACGCTCTGGTGCTGTTATGACACACTCTGACCCTGGAGGAGATGTTGTGTGGGGTGACTGTCGTTTTATTGAGTCACTGATAGATTTGTTATATTGCTGCCCTCACGTGATGGTATTCAGATAAAGCCTCTATTGCTTTTTAATTTGTTTTCATCTCTTTTCCTTTGCTGTTGTCCTTTCAGATATTCACCTCAGATATACTTTCATTGTTATTTTTAGAGAAACATAACTTATTTGTTTTGTTTTGCAGATATTTGCCTCAAATATTCAGGGCTCACACTCTGGTGGTGAGCTGTTTTCAATAAGAGCTTCAGCTCAAGACGAGAAAGAGGGAAAGAAAGGGGGCAAAAAAGTGTTTTGTAACTGCGTCTGGATTGCATTTCAAATGCTTCCCGCTGCTCTGCTCAGTTTTAGGTGCTGGTACAGAACATGTAAATTTCCTGTGAGGGTACAGAACATTAGATAAGCGCTGGATTCCACAGACTCGCTGCATTCCAGCCCATTTAAATTTGCTGTTTTATAAAAGCAGAAAAGAAAAGAGAAGAAAAAAGTGGCCAGGGTCGCAGTGAAACAACATCAGATTTGCTGTTCGTTCATTTGGATGTTGGTTTTGTGGATGTAAGTTGAAGAATATTTGCCACAGTAATCTGGGCCTCACCAGCAAAAGCTGTTTGGCTTCACAGAAACTGGTTTGGTAAACATCACTGACATCTTTTTTGGTTACCCGCCTTTCATCACTTGTCATAAACAAACGGATAGTTCTGTGGAGACGTGCATGTTTTACTTATTGCTTCCTTGAAACGGTCTGGATTCTAAGCCCACCTATGGCCCGTGTCCAAGCAGCTGAATATGGCTCATGTTAAACCTTTTACTTAATGCTTAATGCCACACACAAAAAGAAAAACAGTCCAGTAAGCCACACTTTTACATCACAATACTTGTTTTGGCTGAGAAGGCTCCCACATTCGCTGTGGTGCTGTAACAGGACGTTTGAAGATGAAGTGGTTCACACGTCTGAAGATTCATTGGACCGGCCAAATAAAATGTGCTGTTGTGCTGCTGGTGACAAATTCATGACTGTTATTCCTGCTTGGTACACATTACAATTTGATTAGTTGGTTATTTGCAGGCACTGTAAGGTGTTGTAGACAACTTGATGTTAACAAAAGCAGTGATTCATGTATTTTGTGTTTCGTGTAGTAGGTCAGTATGTTACTCCAGAAACAAAAAATAACAAATACGTCTCAGGCAGACTGGATTCTTTGTTAGGCTTCTTTGGAAGCAGGATTTCAGAAATCGGCACTGTGCAAAAAATCTGTTGCGTTTTAAACTATAAAAAAGTAGAATTAAAGTGATGCTGCATTGTCTGTACCGCTGTCCTGTCCATCTGTATAGATTTTAAAACGGTAGTGAAAAATATTAGCCAGTGATTCATCCACATCAGAAGAGGGTTTCTGCTTTTGTGACTGTGTGAAAGAATTGTAAAAAATAATTGCAATTGTGAAAATGTAAAAAAATAATTCTGTGACTGCGTGTAACTTTGCAAAAGACTCTTATTAACATCAGATTGTTTTACTAGTACAAAATAAACAGGTAGGATAATTTGACAGTAAATAGTTCACATTACTGCTAACAAAGAAAAATAAATAAAACAGCTATTAAATAGGCATTTATTTTATAGACCAGGGTATTAAAAATTCCCAGAATTTACCTGTAATTTAATCTCTAATAAAGTTTTGATGTTGGTGTTTTTTAATGAACGTAGTTGATCACATAATACTTGTTTCAAAACTGAAAATAAAATTAATGAACAAATTCTGAAGAGTGAGAGAGAATGAGAGAGTGAGGTAGAGTTAGTGATTGTGTTTGTGCTGCAGTACTTTCACAGATGTCTTTACAAGCATCACACAGGTCTGAAATAATCTGACAGCTTTACACATCATATCCCAGACATTTATTATCACCCACTCAGACTGTCTCCTCTCTGTTCCTTACATTGAGAAACACTTTCATTCATTCATTTAGCTTCTTTTTTACAGTAATTTCTATGCAGTGTGCTACTGTAAACGTGTTACTCAAACAGATGTGTATTATTTGATATGGTTTTGGTCTGACAGCATGTCAGGAAGTTAGAGCGCTTGCAGTGACCAAGTGAATTAACAGAGAGAAAACAAAATGTTCTTTTCCGATATTTGAGCCTCTTACGTTCATGTTTTTCCCTCTCCACAGTCTGAATCCACGGTGACCCTCACCTGTGCGGATGGAAAATGGAACAAGCAGGTGACCTGTGAACCCGTGGACTGCGGGCGGCCTGACAAGTACCACGTACACCCGGCAGTCTTTGAGTTCACCGAGGGCACCACCTACGGCAAGAAGTGCACTTTCCAGTGCCGAGAGCCGGCTCAGCTTGTGGGTGGGTATACAGAGCCTAAAAAACAAGCCCCTTGGGATTGAGAGAGGTCAACCCTTTAAATGCCAAAAATGGTTTTGACACCAACAGGAAAGGAAACCATTCTGTACATTACATCAGTAGAATATCTTAAATGAAAATAGCTTTTAAAGTTCAATTGAATCCTATATGAAAAGGAAGTCAAACATTAAATCCCACACAAACTTCCTGTTTCAACAATGGGAAATATATGACCACAAAAATGAACCCTTAGTTCCCTCAGTTAAAAAGCACATGTGGTTGAACAGTCCCGATGGCCGTCTGAGTGAAACACTCTCACCCGTCTGCAGGCAGTAATAACGTGCTGGTCTGTATGGAGGATGGCATGTGGTCCTTCCCTGAAGCTCTGTGTGAGCTCCGCTGTCTGGTTCCTCCTCCTGTGCCCAACGCTGTCCTGCAAACCAAACGCTGCAATGCCACGGGCCTCAAAGTCGGTTCCTTCTGCAAGTACAAGTGCAAACCAGGCTACCATGTGCCCTACATAGACAAACCAAAAAGGTGAGAAAACCCTAAACTGACATTTATATGTTTAGAACCTCTATTATAAGTGCAGTACGTGATTTCTGAGAAACGTTGTTGGTTGTTGTTGAATTTTTTTCAATGAAATATTCATGCCTATAATATTTATGTGTTTGTCGTTTGACAACATGGATGAACATGCAGCCATTATTTACCCTGTTACTGATCCATCTCTGATCCACCTGTGCTGTTGTACGTGTCACAGGGCACTTCCTGTCTCGTACCACAGACGTGCGTTTAAGCGCCAGTGTACTGAGGACGGAACCTGGCAGGCGGGTGAGTGTGTGGCCGTCACATGCCAACCCCCTGCCGCCATTTTCCACGGTACCTACAAGTGCACCAACGGCTTTCAGTTCAACAGCGACTGCTGGATCGACTGCGACGGGTCCAACCACACGGTGAGACAGCACAGCCCCTGCAAGCAGGTCTGTCGCTCTTTCTCCTCACTTTCTGTCTTCTGGCCAGATCTCAGTCCATGCGTTCCATCACCGCACTAGTGCTCGTTGTGTCATCTGCTCTGGCTATCATCTGACTGCTCATTAGCAACATGCCCAGTACACTGAGACAGTGACATAATTCATGTTATCGCAGTTGTCTTCTCACCACGCCTCATATCGTCATGGCAGAGACAGAAAAATGCATTAACATGAAGACCATTTTACATCAATATCTCCACCAATCTCCCACCATCTCGTTCATTTTTACACCCTCCCAAAATATACCTACATTCCCTATTTCAAAATTGTGTTTAGCAAAGGTGTTTAGCAAAAGTGTTTCAGTTTTTTGCTAGAATTATGTTAATGAACTGTAACTGTCAGGCTGCCCCAGTTGTCAGGAGATAAACTCAGTCAAAAAGCTGATTTTAAGGCTGTTTAAACTGAAAGGCAGAGCTTATTGTTACAGCCACCATAGTGAGCATCAAGATTTCTGTGACGTCTTTAATTTGGTAAAAATTTTTTAGAAGTCAAAAGTTCCTTCACTGTTCCTTCACTGAGGAGCACGCTGGTCTTCAAGAAGTGTTACGTGTAGTAAATGCACGACTGTTGAGGCAGTTGTTGCTGTCCCATGTCTCCTCTAAGCTGTTTCTCAAAGCACCAGAATCTGATGATCTGGTTGCTGATGCTTTCAAAAGGACAAGCAGATCCAGTCCCAGTCATGCCACCTTTGGCCTCCACCCTTTGAGGATCCTTATGTAACAAATAAGTGTTGTTGTGCAATCAGATTTGCCATGCTTCTTTTCCTCAGGAACATTAATAATAACATTGGACTTTTGCTCCAGGGCCCCCCCACCAACATGATCCGATGCAGGAAGGACGGTAACTGGACCGGTTCCTTGCGTCTCTGCCCCAACCTGACAGGCCAGTGTTCCCTCCCACAGAACCTCAGCCCAACTATTCACCTCAGCTGCAGGAGTGGACATGGCATAGGTCTCTGCTGTTACACACACTGCATTACAAATGAGACTGAAAAACTGGCCGAATTTCACTGTGTTTGCCTGGAACTTATTCTGTGCAAGTACAAATAAAGCCTCTTGACAGACAGACAGACAGACAGATATATACTTTATTAATCTCCTGTGGAAAAACTACTATGCAGTAATAGCCAAACATAAACATACAACAGGAAAAACACACATTGTCTTAGATAGCTTTACAATAAATGCTTCACAAGCTACAAAATATACATAACATAGACAGTTTATATTAAAAAATAACAAGAGATTTTATTAATAAATGGTGATGGGCACAAGGTGTGTGTTTGTATCTTCTGGTGGTGGAGAATAGGTGTCTACAAAACGTTCAATGGTGATGGTGATGTGATGCAGAGGGTGGGAGGTGTTGACTGTGATCATCAGTAGTTTGGACATCATTCTCCACAACAACCACCTCCAGTGAAAACGTCTCTCCAATCACAGAACCTGCTTTTTGATTTCTTTCATGAGTTAATTTAGTCACATATGTGACACGTACAGAAATCTTTATCGCCCTCTTGTGTCTTGGGGTTTATTACTGCCTCAGTAACAACAAACACACATTAACAAAAATAAGTCCCTGCATTTGTAGGCCTGCCCAGAGTGGTACTGTCCCTTACAATGTAATCCACAGTGTTGTTTAAGTTTTAAAGTGTAACACGGTCACTCATTGTGATATACAGGTTAATTTGATTCACCCTGAAGATGTTTACTGAGTAAAATAAAGCCTGTGAACTTTATTACACAACATAAATGACTGATTGTAGACCTGTCTGTGGTGGTCTGTAGGAGAGGAGTGTGAGGTGGTCTGCAGAGACACCAGCAGCAGTGTGGTCCTCCTGCCCAGCAACACGACTGTCGCCGCTGTGATGAAGGACCACTGGTGGAACCCACCCAAAGTGAAGGTGCGTGTGGGAACGTTCTAGCGTTTGGGTGGGCTCACGTTACGTGACGGTTGTAAATGATTCTTCTAAGATGAATTCTCAGTCTATTTTTGGCTAATGTCACACAGGAGATGTTGGGTAAATATTTAAGATATGTTAATAATGCAGGTGTAATCTTCAAACATGTATATAATTCAGTATCTGTGTGGAACACTGTGTGGTGTTGTTTAACGTGGTTATGAGGTACCTTATCAAATCATCTATGAAAAAGAAAGGTTTCACAAGGTAATCGAAATAAACACTTTATGATGTTCACAGTTGTGTTACTTGAAGTTCTGATTAATTCTCAGAATAAGTGTTAATCAAGAATGAAAATGATGAATGATTGCTCAGTTCTGGCTTAAAATCCAACAAATCATTATGTTTACCTGACTGAAATAGAAACAGTTTAACTGGACCACACACACACACACATGCTCACTCACACACACACACACACACACACACACACACACACACGTTTACACTGGGGACATTTGCCTGTTGCTCCTATAGGCAGTAAATGTAGAGTACAGAATAGTGAAGGATACTGTATTATAAACTTAGCAGAACAGAAGTATAGAATCTCAGTCTTTTTTACTCCAATGAGAGACATGTACATTAATTATCATAAAAAATCTAAAATCTCAAGTAAAGATTTTTTATGTTTTTGTTTATGCTTGTTTGGTCTTTGAATAATTTAAAGTCACCCCCCATTATTTAAAATAGTAATGTTTAACAGCTGTGGGATTCTTTTACACTGTGTTTATATCACCTGTACCAGTTTTCATACACTTGAGTTGAGGAAGCCTTTAAACCACTGTAAGTTATAAGCAAAACAAACAGAAGTTTGGAGTGACGCACACCTCTGATTTTCTTAGCTTGTTTTCCTTGAGTGTCTCGGACTGGATGTGAAGTCCTTCAGAAATAATGAGGGTTGATGAATGAACATACAAACCAAATGTTATTTTCCTCAGAGTCACTGTTTCAGTTCAAAACAGTCTAACCACAGAACTGGACAAAAGAAGTGGACCCTGACCAAAGAATGTTTAACCTTAACCATGACAACATTCTGAGCCTCGTTTGACCCATTGTCATATTCCAGATGGTCTCAGTCGGTCATTAGATGAGAGAAACGCTCACGGTTTGTTTTCCTTGCTGTAACGTTTAGAACGACTCTGTCTCTTCACTCTCACGGTCCTCAGAGTTTGAGAGGAGAAGGGAGTGATTTTATCTCAGATTTGCGTCTCTCTGACAGAAGCGGATCGGGTCGTGTGATTTTGAGCTGAAAGCGGTTAATGAGATGACTCACTTAAACTCACGGAAAGAGACAAAAATGTGCTCCGTTCCATATCTTGATGGAAACTAGTGAATTCATACTATAACAAAAACACTAACAAGAAACCCGTGGCAAGGGTCACAGGGGCCAGTCGGGTCTGAAGGAATATCCATCTCTGCCTGTGTCATTGATTTATATATGGAGAGCTGAAGGACAGTTTTGGGTGACGTCATGGCAGCGAGCGGTTATGAGGTTGTCTGGATCTTTGCATCTCCAGCTCTGCTGTAGGAGAATCTTTGGTGTGGTCTGATTGCTTTTCATTCTTTCTCAGTGTGGTTTCTGCCATGTGGTTCCTCACTGGATTATTTAGACTGCGTGTGGAACTTTAGGAAGCACAAACAAAATGACCTTCTTCATCTGAGAGCAGAACACGCTTCCACAGTCCTGTATTTATCTTCTGCACGTTTAGAAGTTGTTCAGAAAGCTGCTACCTAAAGGCTGGGTTGGGTAGCTTGTCACACTAGTGGAAAACATGGAAATCAGGTCACATTTTTACTTTATTCCTTTTGTTTGAATAATTGATGCGTCACTACCAGCCATCTACCTGTATCAGGTAACATTATCTGTCTGTATTGTTAACATTAGTAAATGTATTAGTTAACATGAGCCTGTGAGCTTAATGCCAGCTGCAGTCATTTCACTGCATGAATGCGGTTACCTTTGAATTTTAAAGCCATTAATTAATATTAATAATAAAACCTCCAATTAAAATCTGTGTTTTAAGAATGACCTGCAGTGTCCGTGAACATCTGCTGTAACTTTGTGCTCTATAAATCACCCTGTGTGCTGTAGCACATACAGGTTTGGAGGCCATCAGTAGGTTGTGTCCTGACCATACAGCACGGAAACTATGAAACATGAGACACGGCCTCTGATCAGATGTAGAGAAGTCTTTTTAACAGAAGGCAGGTATCCCTCTGCAGCTCGGGCCTGCAGAGAAACTACACAAACAAGCAGGAGTTCAGGAGCAGGAGGTTTAAATTAGGTCCTGAGTAAACAAGCCATGTGGGCCCTTGGTGTGACACTGAATACTAAGTGTGTGGATGGCCACAGTTGGCCAGAAGGGCAAAAGCTGCTTTCTTGGAAATGTTCTGTTTACGCAAAGCCTTTCCATTCCCCATCGCATCTGGAGTTCCCCCAGCCCGTGTCATTTTACCTCTCCAAACATCCACGGTACCTGTGCTAACCCAGCGGCCGTGCTGCTGAGGTCCACCACCCCCACCTGGGCCGCTCTTCTGCTTGATCCCTCCTCCTCCTCCTCCTCCAGTTGTCTGATTGATTTCCAGCTGAATTCATAAAACCTTTGTTTAATTTTAAGCTTCACAGAAAAGCACTGTATTTGTGGATGACTGCATTTATTTGTGTTTGGGAAATTCATCTTACAACAAACAGCAGATTGTTTTGAAACATTGCGAAAAAGCAGGTTTTCTGAAACTTCGAAACAAATTTCATGACCAAAAAAAGATGTCATGGAATCGGCCGATGAATGTTGTTTGTAGGACAAGCTTAAATCTGAGAGACATTTTGGACAGTTGGTGGCGTTTGAGGTAGAGACACTAAATTTGATCCAGTATCATTTCAGACTGTAAAAGTTGAAGAAGAGCAGAAAAGATACAAAAATTAAACCTTTTTTTTTTTGTAAAAAGTAAATGAAACTGGGCGACACACTGTGTGTATAACCCACATGAAAACACTGGACGCAGGTATATTTCTGCAGCATTTATAGGATTGTGGTAATATTACACAATATCCAGTAAGAAACACATTTGTGTGGAAGAGGACATTTCTGAGTCTGACTGATGGGGCTATGAGGTTAAGAAACACTGGATTCATTGGGTGGGAACTGCTTTATCTAAAGATATTAAAGCCTAACTGTGTCGTTGTCTCTATCAAACAGAATATTGTCTGTACTATGGGACTGAAGTGGTATCCCAGCCCAGAGGCTCTCCACTGCATCAAGGGATGTGAGGTAAACCCGCCGCTCTCATTCTTCTCTACGCTGCATGTTTTTGTTGTTTCAAAATAAGTGTTTTGTTTGTGATCATTTTTTCAAGATAATCTTCTAGCCGTAGCTGTAAACTCTGTGCAGTCATGGAGGTCTGGCAGCCGGTTTTTCATTGGATGATCTTGAGCAGTTGTTCCTGCCATCTTCTCACTCTTTGAAGTCTGATACACAAACATTCTGTCTTTCTGTTGAGCAGTCTGGCTCAAACTGAGTCTGCTTTAACAAGGCCAACAAAAAGCAGACAAGTGGGATTTGTTAGCACCTTTGTTTTGTTTTTAGGAGTAATTTGTTTTCTTTTGCGTTTTAAAGAACCTGGAAACCTCATCTGGAGGGTTTCGCATTCCAACCCTCCTCAGATCACTGAAGTAACATTTAAACCGGCGGCTGCGTCTTCTTGCAGAAAATGGTCATTGAGGAAGTGCTAAAGTTAGCATAAAGTATTTATTGAGAACAATGTACTGTCTGTTAGCCAAGCAAAAGACTGAAGTGACGTTTTTAGATATGTTGCTGTTTGATCTCATTTTAAATGGGAAAATGTGGTGCTCTTTACTGTTATTTAAAAAACAGTTAAAAGAAGAGATCACTCATTAGTTACCTGCTCTTGTGTGTCATCTCAATCCTCTATCAACACAAAATATTTAACATGAAATATCCCAGCCAGTTTTCCATATAATGACAGTAAATAAAGACCAGGGCAAAAAAACATTATAACGGTAAAATGCACCTCACTGAGGAAGATGAGAAATGTGAGGTGCATTTGAGTGCTTTTATGTCACTTTGTAGAGTGACAGCAGCAGATATTTCATCATGGTAAAAACCAGGATTATTTTTCTGCAGAAATACTTGTTTGAAACGACATGAGGGCATGAGGTACGTGATGACAGTAATTCATTTTTGAGAAACTGTCTCTTTAAGAAGGAATCTGTGCATCACTGTCACTTATAAGTGGCTGTGCAGTAACACCGCAGTGAGGTGACCAGTCAGTTTTTATTTGGCCCAGAACTGCAGACTCTGAAACCCACCTTATCCTGACCCACTTTCATTGGGTGGTAATTAGCAGCCTCTGAAAGCATTTGGGTCAGGGCAGAGAGATGATTTCAAACTGGAAAAGGTCACAGGTGTGTTGTGCAACCTTTTGTGCCTGTCAAGATGGAAATGTGCAGTAATTCCTGAGGGAGACACACAGAAGTTTAATAAGGCTTTGGTTTCCCCATTAAAAGCCGCCGCCTCCATCCACGAGCCGGGAATACTAACTCAATTTTTCCAGGGCAACATAATTGCAACAGACTCAAAACTGTATGTGTCTATTTTTACACGGTTGTGGATGTATGCAAGTGTGAATAGCTGTCTCTTTCTCTTCACGGCTTTCTATTGGTTGATGAAGGGATGGGTGTTTGTGGTGGAAAGACATTATTTGACCTGCATGTAAATTGTGCCTGTGAAGGTTTTACTGTTTAACATGATGTCATCACTGATAGAGGTAGATGTGTAGGTTTATATGTCATGTTCCAGAGCCCAGACTGTGTGTTTCTCTCTGCAGCCGTTTGTGGGTGATAATTACTGCGACGCCATCAACAACAGAGCCTTCTGTGAGTATGATGGCGGAGACTGCTGCCATTCTACGGTTAAAACCAAAAAGGTAAGTGTCTGTAAAATAAACCGTATTAAATCAGTGACACCACTTCTCACAAGTAACATAATATATGCAAGAGAGGAATAATGTGTCTGTTGTTCAGTTTAAATACTTATTTAACACACCTCTACATGCCTAACAAAGACACAACAGAAAGAGAGAATGACCATTTTAATAATAATTGTTTATTTTTAATACATCACATTTAGATTTTAAATATGAAACTTGAAATCCTACATGCAGAAAAAAATGTCCAAAGTTGTATTTTAACCTGTATTTTAATTATTTTTGCATATGTTTACATATGATTAGCCATGGCAAATAATTTCATTTTCAAAAGATTACACAAGCGACTGCACTAGTGTTGCGTCCACCTTTGTTTACTGCACACGTGTGCGTCAATATTGCGTCGTGTTTGTCACTGTGGATGCTGAGAGAATTCTGCTTTAAAAGCTGTCAGTGTTGTGCATTGTGTTGTTAGGGGGGAGCACACAACAGAGTGACACTCTCTGACTCACACGTAACACATTCACTTGTATTTTGTGTCACGTTGCACAATTATTGTGAAAGTGTTTTAGTGTTTGTTTATTATGACTACAGGTTATATAGGATGCCAAGCATACTGACAGACAGGTGATACATTTAAACTATGAAATGATTTTTCTTATTTGTCACCCTTCTGCAGAATAATTTTTGTTTTGCATAATCTAGCAACATTTGATTTAATTTGTTAATATAATTTGTTTAAATAAATTCACTAAAAGCTGTTGTTGACTTTAGAAAAAGGGTTTAAACCTTGAAAAACTAATATACAATATATATATTGTGTAATAGTTTTCTCAAATGAAACAAACAAAAAATAATGATGGAGATGAAATTTGTACCTTATTAGGCAGGAAATTTACAAAATAGCAACAATTATAAAGGAGTTTCCTATTTGTGTTCTTTAAATATATTCTCTTTGGCAGTAAAGTTATAAGGGATAATGTGATGGTTACATAACAACAGCAATTATATCGTTTTGAATACAGTTTTTACTGTACTTACAAAAGCTGTAGGAAGTTTTAAATTAAATTAACAAATTTAATTTGCCAAAAGGGCAAAGGAGGCAATAGGACATTGTTGTGACTGGGAAAATGAATGGCTGGTATTATTCTGTGCATGTAGGCCGGTTTAAATGGAAAAGGGTGTGACACACACACACGGGAAACTTGCAATGCTAGCAGTAACTTCACCAAAATCATGTTTTTGAAAACGAGACTAAACTGAATGATAAACATGATGTGACGTGAATATCCCAGCTGAGGGAACTTTATCACAGCCACTGATGACAGGAAGAAAATCATGTTTCCCAGACAACAGCCACACGTGTGATACAGCCACACAGAAGCATCAGTGTATGTTTAATGTGTTAGATGTGTGTAAGGTGAGCACTGAGCTTATGTAGTTACTCATTAATGATATGAAAAATGGTGCAAAGCTTGTGATTGGCATCATTAATATAGGTTCACATTGTTAGGCAGCGTTATATGTCTAGTGTTGTAGTAAAGGAAGATTTAAGGGCATGCACACTACTGAGTGAGCATCCATGAACCGCTGCAGATGTTGTAGATAAAGCATTTTGTTTGCACGGTGGCTTGTGTTATTTCATATGAAGATGCAGAACTTAACAAAAGCTTGTGCTCTTTTTCTAATGGACTTGTCATCTTCTGCCCTCCTGATCCTCCGTTGCTTTTTCCTTAAGCAATTTTTCCTGGCTGGCAGAAAAATTGAGGCTCTCTTTTGACAGACCAAGAATGAAGTAACTTCTCCAAAATTACAACAGCAAACGCTGGAAGCTTGCTGGACCGGTCCACCTTACATGAGGCCAAAAACAAAAAAGTTGGCATGCGTGATGACGCATTTCCCGGCAGAATACACAACTTGTTGTGAAAGGCTTAGAAACAACGTTTGGAAGTGAATTTGTGTTTAAATACATCTGTAAATCATATAGGAGCGTTTAAGCTCAAGGGGCCATTTACACACTGACACGCCAGATGGGATTACCAAGCAAATTATAACACAAACTACCTGAGTCTTTAAGCACACACACATTCCTCTTCATTGAAGGATGTAAACAGGTTTGTATTGACAGTGTGTAATAGATGGCACTCACCCAAACTATATGAGCAGATCATTTTGGGATTCCTCCAACTCCCGGATCATTAAATTGTATTTAATATGCCTTTAATCTTCAATATGCCATTCACTGCAGTGTAACAATATTTTTGGCATGACTTTAAAACATTGAAAGCAATCGATCTGGCCCCACCGTAGGGGGAGTGTGTTTGCGCTGTGAGGGAAGTTCTTGTGTATCGTTATATGTGGACTGTATGCATATATCATTTTGCAAAATGACCTGAGAGGGAATAATATGGGGTCATACCACAGAGCTCTGAGATGTTTTGATTCCTGAAGTCTTCCCTGTTTGATGGTTTATTGGATTTGGTAAACAGAACGCGGTGGCCTGACTGAAGGGTTTCACTGAGGTGCTTTGTGCTGTCTCTGTGTCAGCGCTCTTAAAACAGGGCTGTTTGCATTGTTTCTTTGGAAGGACTGTGTGTTTTTCGATCCAATGTTCCAATAAGTCATAGTATATGTTGCTTGTGTTTGTCAGACCTGTTTGTCAGCCAAGGTCTTTTCCTCCCAAATGCGCCATCAATAGCGGATTATGGCGTTCGCGAGGCCCACGGAGCAATTAGGAAAAACTAGCCTGGGACTCTGACGTGCTGTAAGCAGACAGAAGAGCAACATTGACACAAAACATCCTATTAGTTTGAGTTGAGGATGAGCAGGTATGAATGCAGGCCGTGCAGGGATGAGGTCTGCTTTTGGAGGTGAGCTCATTGGGGAAGAAGTGAATTTGCTCGCAGGTGAAGTTTTTAATGGAAAGAGATGCTAAACAATTCTCAACCCAAGTTCTCCAGATTTTCTTCAGACTCAGATTTAAATCTTGCTCTCTGTCTGATGTCTGGTTAAAAAAATTATCCCAAATTGAATCCAGTGTGAATATTTTGAACGTTGTATAAGCTGTAATTTGTTTTTGTTGTGGAAGAATCTATAGTTTTGCAAAGTTATTATATAGTACATCGAAACACTATTGTACAAAATAAACTACATTTAAAGAAAACATAACACAATAAACAATTTATAACTTTGACCAATAGGTGGATCTGTCACTAAATGTTTATGAGACTTATATTGGATATTGTGATAATGACACAGAATCTATACACAAAGGTTTTATAAAGCTGTAACCTGATTTTCATCAAACTGACTCATGATTTCTGGTTTGGAAATGACTTCACATTGACCTAAAGGACAATGTCTTCCATGCATTGGTTGACGTAGTATATTGTGGAATATGTGCATTCATGAATATTGCTTCTTGCTCAGTCATGAAACTTTTGCCGTTTTGTGGCTTTCAGGCAATGCTGGAGTCTGGAGAAGACATCCTCATTTCATTTGTAAACCTCTTTAAAAACATTTTCCTGTTTGAAGCATTGCCTGTTTGTCTGTAGGCAGGTAATACTAGCATGCTAATGTGATCACTGTTGCTGGATGCAGAGCAGGGGGTGTATCTGTCCTTACAGAGCGAGTAGCAGTGATCTAATGTCTGGGAGAGGTAAAAAGGGCATTTTGATGGAAACCAACTCAAGCTCCAGTGAACAGTGTGCAGCTGAAACGAACATCCATAGCGCACTGGAGTTTTATGATCTTTCATGATGAAAAACAGGGAGTCCAGCCAGTGTTAGGGATGCATCGGGCGCTGCCGTGTGTAAGCAGCGTTTACAGAGACAGCACAGAACTGTTCTGTTTATCCTGCTGCAACGTGATTCTCGCATTTAGTTTCTCAAGTTTGTGACTCATTTTCCTATTGAGTGAGTAAATGTACTGTCTGAGCAAAAACATGTATAACAAATAACACAAATAGTAGCTCCTGTAGCTTAACTGGTAGAGCATTGCGTCAACAGCCCAAAGGTTGTGGGTTCGATCCCAGGGAATGCAAGTACTGATTAAAATGTATATTTTAAATTTACTGCAAGTCCCTTTGAATAAAAGCATCTGCCAAATGAATAAATGTAAGTAATCCAAAATAACACAAAAGTTGTAAGAAAAAGTTTAGATGGAGCACTCAACACAACACAGGAACTCTTGATGTTGCATGTGGGATGTGTAGGTGTTGATAAATGTGTGC
Source organism: Yasuhikotakia modesta (assembly GCA_036877545.1). Taxonomy (NCBI): domain Eukaryota; kingdom Metazoa; phylum Chordata; class Actinopteri; order Cypriniformes; family Botiidae; genus Yasuhikotakia; species Yasuhikotakia modesta. The sequence continues at coordinate 33,325 of JBAJNP010001534.1, forward strand.
AAAAATCCATAGTAGTTTTCAAATGAAAGATTATTGTTTGCTGTATTTTTGTTTGGTTTTCCTGGAAACAATTCAGGGAAGGCTGAGGGCAAGGCAAACATTTGAAGAAGTCTGAAGAAGTGTTGGTGGTTGTGACGAGGAGCGTGGCGCTGGCGGGATGTTATGAATGGACCAGATTTACAGTTGGGAAAATCCCCTTCGGTGGTTGGGGACACCGAAAAGGAAAAGCTTGTGTATTTCACAGGGCAATGAGAGGCTAGCCCCCCCACCCCCTGCTCCCCTCACACAAGAGACCCCTTGTTTCTCCACCCATACGTATTTTTCACTCTGGGTTTGCTCAGATTGTAACCGTGTATACGAACAGCTCACAGGTAGAAGCGGCTGCTTTCTGACTGACGTTAAGAGTAAAAACAGGGTCTGGGATGAAAGCAGTAAGTTGAGCATTAAAACAGAGAGTTATGGGAAACAGAAGCACAGGTGGAAGACAGGCAGTGTCTGATAAACTTTTCATGTTCCCAACCAGACGCCCTCACGCTGGCTAAATGTTCATTGTTTTTATAAATATCAGGTTAATGTGTGGGACCAAATTACAATTTTAGTTGATTGGTGATCTTAGGTGCAAGATAAACAGACAACCTGTAGACTGTGTAAACAATAAATTGTCTATGAATGATCTAAAAACCAGGAGAGAACTTCACCTCACCGGTGCTTGTGCTCTGAGGCTATGATCAAAATGACATGAAATCTAACTTTCTTTAATTAATAAACCTGCTGAGAAATCTTCTGTAGCAGTAACAGAGCCGTTCAATACTGAATGTGATCATAACCCCATTTTGTTTTCTGTGTGTGGCAGGTGATTCCGTTCCCTATGTCATGTGATATCCGAGAAGATTGTGCATGTCGAGATCCGGACGCCCAGGAAAACAGCAAAGGATTCCGTCACCGGTCCATCGGCTGAGATCCGAACCCCGGTGGGCTTGATGGGAAACCATTACTCTACATGCTGCTTACAAGAGGGTCTCTCCACTCACACCACACTTCAACATACCAGCTAACATGCCCTTGTTTCATCATCCAACAGCCTCTGAGGGTATCGCACCCAGACAAACTAACTAACAAATGGTCGACCAAACACATCAACAACACATTTCCAGTAGAATGAAAAAGTGGTTACTAGAGAATAACGGCAATACAGCCGCACCGGTAGATGCTCAGACCAGCCTGTGCTGAGTTGTGTTGTTTTATGTTCGCTTTCATTGATAATTATTTGTAAAGTGCAACCATGGCAGTGTTGTTTTTACGTACAGACAGAGGAAAAAAGGAGGGACAGGGACACAAAAAAGCAGCTGTTGATGTTTGACTGTCAGAGCATTAAAGAAAGATTCAAACAAACAAACAAAAGCCATCAAACCAAAACCAGATAAAAAACAATAAGAGGCCCTTGATATTGTCATGATGCCCCTTAACATCTGACCTCTGAGACTGTCTGCATGACAGTTTAGCCATTCACTCTTTTTATATTAAGCGTTCTGTGTTCTTACGTTTCTCTGATGTGGAAATACACAAATGGGCTCAAACCCAAATTTGTGAGATTGTGATAAGAGAGGCTGCACACATGATAGCTCACACTCTTCCGAATGTTTGCACTGCTCTTACACACTTGCACAGACGTCTGTCTGACGACCTCAGCGTCTGCATGCAGCACAGAGGCATCATGGGAAGATTTACAGGAAGACGCAGCTGCTGTGGCACTAAATCACCAAATCTTGTAGATCAGTGAGAAATGAAGGGAAAGTCATCAGAGGTGTTGATTCAGTGAATGAAACTCCAGTCGCTGTTAGTTTTGCTGTTTTGGTCGTGCGGCTGGTTCAGTGGAGAGCGTTTATAGTGTCAACACTGGCCTGGTGTCCCATGTGGAACACCTCAATTTTTACCGGCCTTCAATTTGAATGGTGGTCCAAGAAAGTTGCCTTTGTTACCAGCAGTGCAAGGAGGGTGTTATTGCGTTCTGCCGACATGATGCAGTTAGTATTCAGTTAGTTAGTATACAGATAGTATTAAGTTCTCCATACCTGTAGCATCAATCCAGTTTCCTCTGAAAGGGAACATCTCTCAGTTTTGTTTGTAACCTTGGTTTCCTGAGAAACCTGTTTGTGTCTCCATAACTGTAGACACAGAAGAGATGATGTGCTGTGTTGGTGCCCTAATACACACGCAGATGTGCTGCTGGGGGCCGGTTAGACTGACATGATTAGACATGAGATTCAAACCGGAGTCACACCAGATACGTTCCTCATGGCATCAAACCAGGAAACCGAGGTTATATCTGTAACTGAGAGACATTTTCTAAAGCAGCGCTTGTTAATTAGTTTGTGTAAAAATGTAAAAGCTTCCATTTCAGAATAAATTTGGCCTGTTAATGTTTTTATTTGACTTCTTTTGGATGATTTTTCATTGGCAAAGCGTAAAGTTTTGCATGTTGCTAAGCAACACAAATTAAACTAGAATATGTGGGTGAATTAGCCAAGAATTTTGTTTTAATTTCTATCCAGATCCTGTCTGGATTTTCAGTTCATACTGACTGACAAACGTGTAAAACCGACATAATTCAAACAAATGGCCAGTCAGTTTGTGTTTTATGTTTATAATCAGAAGTGCTATAGATACACACAATTCAGTAAAGTTAATCGGCCACAATCAGATTGAGTTATTTATTGACAAAGAGAATGTAATTTAGCTTCACTCATAAAATGGCAGTATCAGAAAATGTGAAACATCTCTGACCATTGCTAAGGAGAGCAGATTTTAGATTCAGTGCATACGCTGTAGTTGCTCCTGTTTTATTTGGTGCTTATTTTACCTGTAATTGTGAATAACAGCCAACAGCATCATTACTGGGCCACTATAAAGTCTGTGTATTTTCACTGCAGCAACCGGCCTTCAGTTAGTTACAATATTAATATTATACAGCCTCTTACATTGATGCTATAAAATGGTGTAAAAGCAGTGCTCACTGTTCACAGTGTGATCATTCTGGGACTCAGCATAAGCCGATGTACCGTTAATCTTGTAATATCCACACATTGGTCCATACAAACCACTTACTGTAGTTCACATGTGTACGGATAGTTGAGGAATTGCGAAACAACGTTACGGTTTCCGTCAGCTCTTAAAGTATCTTCTGAGGGGAACTTCAGCTCTGCAAACAACAGCAGCTGTTGGTTTCATTTACAGCACATAATCCAGACCCCCTCACATTACAGCTCAACAAATGAGCAGAGACAACAATAAATGATCGCATTGTTATATTCATTGCAGAAGGAGGGCCTTTGTGTGTGTTTATCTGGTGGTATTGTAAAAAATGTATCTTTGTCAATCAGTATTTTATTTGACCACAGTTCGCTGCACTTGTCTTTGTCTTTGTACAGTTGTTTTGCCAATGAAATATATATATATATATAAATATAAATATACACACAAATTTATACGTTTACCATATAAAGCTGCTATGGTCAGACAGGTAATCATAAATGTTGAACTAAATAGTCTTTTATTGTATGACATCATTGAATAGTAGTACGTTTTTCTTTGTGGTGTTGTTTTTGTCTTTTTCTTTTGATAATTAATTCTGTTTACTACCTTACATTAAAACGACAGACAATAAAAACACTGCTACCATCAAAACAGATCCAAAGTAAAACCATGTGACCTGTGTGAGGCGTGACAGCAATGCAAGCGGCACTGAGTCACAGATTTTTAATACAACATTTCCCGCAGTGTAAAGATCATGTCATATTTAGTCTGTGTTGACGTCTTTGTTCCTAGTATTCAACTGTGTGCTATTATTGCATAGTAAATGCTAAACACTGCTGCTTTAATGCATTGATCACTTGGAAGAGTGCCTACAACAATTACACATGTACGTGCAATTCTACAAACCCGTTTCACAACCTGTTTCAATTCCCACTGAAAATGGATCATTACTTCATGTAGCTATATGTCAGATAAATGCAGTTCTTCACTAGGGAATCAGACACGCATACAATCTCCTTTCCAGTCCTGAAAATGTCAAGAAAAGCTCATCATTTATCTTTTCTTCTGAAGCCATGAAACGAGATGAAATCAGATGAAGTTTGGTGAAAAGTTTGAGGAGGAAACCTTTAACAGTCTACTGTAAACTAAACAGGATCTTTTTGCTGTACTGTACCTCATGCCTGTAACGTTTTTGCTGCTTATTCAGTATTTTAGTAATTTAAATCTCTCAGCAATATACAATGTTGTAAATAATAGAATTATTTATTAAAAATGTTGTCATTTTTTATTTATATTTACACAGTTCTTCTAAGTTATTTTTATATGTCTCCAGTGTTATTTGGTGTGATCAAAAGTCTTTTTTATTTACTTGCTGTTTGTTCTCTGTTGCAGTAAGTGCTCATTAAACCGTAAACAAGCAAAAGAAACGTTTTCACAGCCACTCGTGTATGAATAATAAATAAAGTCTTTTAATGCACAAGGAAAATGTGTCACCTTTAGAAAATTGTACAAAGCTTTCATTTGCTGTATTGATTCCATGTGTTTGTGTAATCTGGGGAAACTGCTCTGTGGATTCTGAGTGGATACATTGAGCAGACAGGAGTGATGCGGCCAGATGTAAATAGTAAAATAGTGAGAGAAACTGAAAGACTGTCTGTGATGGCCAGACGACTGATGTTTGGCCTCGCTTACAAACCCTCATGTATAGATTCCCTCTGTGATCGTATACGTGCATCAGAAACTTCATTCTGGCTACAGAACGTGGCGCATCCTCATGTTTGTTCATTCCTTCAAAGTTGTATCTCAGCAAAACTAATGTTATATTTTATATACATGTGTAAATCCTGTGATTTGAAGATTCAGACTTTTCAGATTTCGTACATGTGGCGTTTGTTTGAAGCTCAGTCATGCCGTTTTACAACGTAGAGTAAATTTAATCGACTGTAGAACAAAACTCCCCAAAGTTACGTTGAATTCAGAGATTACAGTTTCAAATTAGTAGAAAAGTTTTCAGTTTCTTCTCTTTTCATTTTATGGCTTCAGTATTTAAACACAGCTGTGATGTTTTGCTTCAGAAATGCACATTTTCATCAGTAATCTATCAGTTTAATCAGTCCCAGGTCACTTAAAGTGACAGTTGCATGATCGAACCATGAACCTGACGTGTAACATTTTGGTGGCGTGCTACTTTCATCAAAGTACTTTAGCAAATTTAAATGTATTTACCATGAAGTTTATTGCAATGAGAGATATAACTTATCCAAAACATGTCATCTGAATATTACTTTTGTGTTTTGTTCCTTTCGTTTTCATATCCTTATATCTAAATTGAATATGTTATATATTGTTTATATATTTTTTCATGAGAGTGTTACTTATTTCGTTTCTGTGGCCGTTATACGTCATGCAAAATCTTCTGTGACTGCACTGACATAAACTTCAGTACCAGATATAATCTGGTTTCACCTCTTTCACCTTGATATTTCTCAAATCTTTTACACTGATGGTTTCCGTAAAGCACTGGTTAGCATCAATAAACCCACTTCTCTCTGTAAGTCATTTAATGCACTGTTCTGGGCACCTACCACAGTCTGTTAACCAACTGATTTTATACCATTTGTCATTGTATGACTATCTTGTGAGCATCGTTGTATCTTATTCATTATATATAATGATATTGGTCACAGAACAGATGAGCGTACTGTATATTTTCATGAAGTCCTCAATCATTATTAACAGTAAATACATTAATGTTATTTTTCCTGATGTGTTTTATTTAGAAAATAAACACTGGTTAATTAAAAACAATTGTACCTCTTGTGTTTTAATTGCATGTGACTTTGTATAATGTGAAAACAGTAATATTGCTTTTTCTTTGGGAAACTTGTTGAGAGAAACTCAAAACATTGTATGCCATGAAAATTACTCTGATCCTGTCCATCGGCCATGTACACATTTTTATGCAAATTTAATAGCAAACATGACGAATCATGATATTTTTCCTCTGAATGTAATGTAAACTAAACTGTGCCGGCTATTTAAAAAATAAAATGCAGAAAGTGTAGTTAGTCAAACATGTTCATGGGGTTTTTAAACAACGTTCTCCAAATAAATGATCCTGTAGCACAAATATTAAGAAAAGTCTTTATTTTCATTATTTTCATCTTTCTCATTGCCTCTGTGCTGTAATACGTTGACTTTATATGAAGTTGTAGAGTTACAGCATTGCTAAGAGAGTAACAGAAATCAATGCAATTTTCCCTTCAGCCCTAATAATCCGTATAATAAAACCCTGATCTTGGCACTGAGGTGTAATGAAGAGCTTGAGATTCTGTAGGAGTTTGAGTCGCTCTCAGAGACGTTTGGGCTGGAGAATTTAAACTGTGGAAACACAGTTGCTGGTGTAAATGTTGATGGGGAGCAGTCAGGCTGCAGCTGTTTGCACTTATCTCCGGGCAACACAGACCTGGGCCAAGATTGACACCAAGGTCGCGTGATAAATAATGGTGGGCAGAGCAAGACTTTGTGAAACAGTTCAACAATAACAACCCTACACCCGTCTCCATGGTGACACCTAGTGGTCACTTACACGTGTTGATCTCGACCACCATTTATTTATAACCTACGTCATAAGCGTGGGGAGGAGCTTAAAGTTTCCGCTTTAGTTTCTGCCAAAACTGTTGTAAGAACCACCTAGAAATGTGTCTATGTAATGTTGTTTATTGTGTTGGTTTTGTAACCTGTAGTCTCATCTGTTTTACTAACTGTAGGTTGTTTTGGTCATGAAAATGAAGATAATTAAAGAAATCACACTGTAATGTGTAACATTTGTTATGTATAAAGACTTTAAGTAAAAGTGTGTTGCTCTGTTGAAGTGTAACCGGTGTCACTCGCACCCGCTCACACCGTCCATCAGTCCATCATGTGTCAGAGGCTAAAGGCTATAATGAGCTCATAGCGTCTCACGCTTCTCCAGCAGTGAGGCTTACAGGACCAGTTTTGCATATTATTTCTCCAGCCTTTGATAAAATCCTCCCATCCTTCCCTCCATCCAATTAAATTGTAAGGAAAAGTTAAGTTTTAAAGTCTAAAGACTGAGACCAAAACATTTTCGTCTGGAATTGACTGAGATGACTTAAAAGCTGTTAGCTCAACTGGTAGAGCACTGCGTTAACACTGCAAAGGTTGTGGGTTCGATCACAGGGGAAGGCAAGTCCTGATAAAAATATGTTAATATACCTTGAATTCACTGTAAGTCGCTTTGGATAAAAGCATCTACCAAATGAATAAATGTAAATGTAAAAGAGTGAGAAATCCTCTTACATCAACTATAAACAGTAAATGTCTTCTAAATAATAAAATTGTCAAAAATGGTTTAGATTTCACTAATGGTTAGACACCAGGAAATTTTTTCTTTCAAAATTTAAAGACAAATATTTCTGATCGGCTGCAATGGAGAAATCACAGTCACATCGTGACCTTTAGGTTCAGACAAACCTGAAACCCATATATAAAATCTAATATATTATAATATGTGCTTTAAACAGAGAGAGAGTCTAACCAGTCTAACAGAGCAGTTACATTACACCGAATTAAAACTGCAACGCAGTCTATTTCAAAGCCAGCCATGTTTGTGTTTGCTAGCGGTCGGAGGCGCTACGTTCTGTGAGTCGGCAGTTAAACTGGTTTGAGTGAGACAACTGTGGCTTTGTGGTCTTAAAGCAGCCAGTTTAGTCTCAGCTTCACAGGGTCACCCAAAGGTCCAGCTACAGCTGGAGATGTGAGATCAGAGCGGGTGTCCCTCTCCTTCACTGAGGGATTTTCCCACCGGTGGCCACAGAGCAGGAAAAACTGAAGAACAAATCAGTTCTGGAAGAGCCTCTGACCTCAGCGAACGGTGGTGAACAATTATACCAATGAGTCTAGCTTGTTATTCTTCAGCTCTATTCTGGGGGACCTCAGCTGGAGGAACTGGTGGAAATACTTCTGCTAACTGGTGGTTAGCGTGAAAATATAAGCGCCGTAAACAAGCGTACAGGATGTGAGAATAAATAGCTGGTTCTTTATTTGTGTCGGCTTTTGTAGCTAATTGGAACCTCATGATCTCAGATTTTGTGCACGTAGACCACGCGACCATGTCAAATTGCAACACGTACACAGCGAATTAAATTTAGTAAAAACCATGTGAAAAATACACTGAGCGTAATAAAGTTTATAATGGCTATGGAGTATTTAAAATATAGACATAATCTTCAATGTAAAAAAACAGCATTCAGATCATAGAACCAGTGAAATGAGGGCAGATTATTGGTGCTATAGATCAAAGACAGTACAGTACTACATAATCATATATACAGCACCTATAGTACATTACAGTCAATGTATGATTTATTATAGAGGAAGATTAACAGTGACATCATGCTCCAGACTTTAGCAAATAATCATTTTAAATCTTGCATTACTCTGTTATCTGGGTAAGATTGTGTTTAAATATTACAGTAATGGGTAATAATAGTTAGTAGTTCAGAACTGCAGTGTTTAGTTAGCATTCAGTGAGCGGTTTTGATTAAAGGACAAGAGTTTTCATAAAGCAACACAGTGGCCATGAAGTTTCAGGGGACAGGAGGCTGTGTCATGTTAGCATCTTTGTTTTGATTTTGTGAAAACATTCATTCTTTGATGGCTGTCTGAAATGAATGCACATACCCTAATAACAACATAAACCTTCTGTGTAGCGGCTAATTCTAATAAAAGCTGTAAAAATAAAAGCAAACCAAACAAGAAAAAAGGCCCCTAGGCCCCATTTTGTCTATGGGTAAAATGTAATGTTAGTGGTACAAAATGTACCCAGGCTCTATACGTGATATTTTTATGGGCTCTTTTGCTTACACCCGCAAAACTCACTGCTGTTGCTGAAAAATAGTCTGAGAACAACTGAGAACATTGCAGGTCTGCTGTGAGGATTCCAGCGGATTGTGTTACTTTCCAGAATTCTTCTGGCACAACATGAAGATTCGGAGCCATTATCCCGCATGCTTGCTTAAATAGTTCTCTCCATATAATTTCAGCATTAATGTTAAAGCAAAAATGAGCTCCACCGTCTCATAATTTTCCAGCGCTGTGACCACCACATCGTTCTGCTCGGTCCTAATCCCCACAGACATGTTCTGCCCTGCACGAGTCTTCAATAAGACGAGCCGTCACTCCCAGACGCGTTCTAATTCCATCCAGTTTTTAGAGGCAAGAGCAGAAGCAATAGGACAACATAACATGTAACATCGGCCTGTGCTGAAAGCTACAAGCGATGAATCACTGAAACCTCCTTTGAAACGTTCTCAGTAATATTTTAAATTAGGTTCGCTTATAGCAATTATCCGTTGCCTCTCTTTAAAATCACAAACGTGGAACAATGGCAAGCGAGAGAACCGGCGTACCTCAGATTAGACTTTGCTTTAATTTATTAATGAGACAAGCCTGAGCATTTTGGTCATTATATTTTACAACACTGTTTTGTCTCATGTTATGATGCCATAAAAGTTATCGCTATGGTCTAAAACTGCGCTGATTGAAACACTGACATCTGGTTTAAGTCCTTTTGCAGCAAAAACATTTTCTGATCCAATAAAAAAGCGTTTTAATCATTTTTCTGATTGGAGAAGGTGGGTTGGGGTGCAGAGCAATCTTGTGGGAAATCGGTAACAGCAAGTAAAGTTTTGAATCTTCTAAAATCGGCCTTGTAAAACTGCTTTTGGAATTTCTGAATTTCCCTAGTGGCAGATATGGGAACTGCTGTTAAACAAATGCATCACCTCACATAACATGCTGGAGCTGAAGGAACATTATTCCAATAAACACTTCAGTATTTATTATTTATGTTCCCTCCTTTCAGTTGGTTACTGAGTATAAATTCCATTGTTTTACCTTTTATTCCACATCCAGACTTTTAAACTGAAACATTACAATATAAATTATATCTTCATTATGAAGATCTAAACAGTCAAGGACAATTAATGAAGAGTTAGTTTAACATTTCATTTTGTCAATTTATGTAAAATGTGTAAAACTATACAGGAAAAGGATACATACAATTTTTTTAAAAAAAGCAAAAATACAAGCAAATGAGCCATAAATGAGCCATAAATGAGCCAAACAAAGTTTTAAAATTTAATTTTTTAATCTTTTTTTCTCAAAGGGCCACAAAGGTTCATTGTTAAGAAAAACATATATAAAACATGTCCAGAACATTTAGAGAAACATGGCATGATTTATATCTGTTTTACCATAATACATGTGATAAGAACTTATCAGAAGTTAAGACAGAAGAAAAGTTAGAGTTAAGGGTTGTGTATGAAAAAGTCTTTTGTGTCTTGAGAAAGAAATTTATCTCATCCAGTTATTCAGAAATGGAACTAAAACATGTTTAGAAATGAATTATCATTGACTTTTACCTGCAAATGAAATGAACACTCGTGCACAAACCATTGATCCTGTTATAGCTGGTGTTATAGCTCACATCTCCTACAGTTTCAGAAGAGACTCCATACTGTGGTCTGAACCCCAAACCATCAGAGCTGTGCTCTCCACAATTGTTTTTGTATAGCTTTACAGTATATATACATGTATATGCTTTGCCTTATTGCATGTACATTTTTCTTTAACAGTTTTCTTAGGCAGTATCCTTCCAACAAACGTTTTATGTTTATATAACCGGTGCCGATGTGACATTTAGCCGAGACATTTCCAGTAGAAGACACAGACAAAGTGTGTGTGTGTCCGTGTTTGTCTATACAAATCTGTTTGTCTACATCTTCTGGCGCACAGATGAAAGGAAGGAGAGAAATTGGCAGCTTTGTGTTGCAGGTTTGTTTTCCAGTACTTAGGTTGCATTCATTCCCTCAAGTGCTCTGATAGCACACACTGCCAAAAAAGCTTTTGAATGCTATTTGACTGTCACTCTTATCAGCACTATGACATCACACAACAGAGGAAATATTGCTGTGCTGATCTGAGGTCAGCCGGGGGAACATTCCTCCAGCCGTTTGGAGGGGAGCAGAAACATGGACTGCTCCTGCACCAGTTATGTTACACAGTTAGGAATCAACACAACCGCTGTGGTGATATCTGAGTCAGGAGACACAGGCAGGGCATTGGGTCAGAGCCAGTGTTACATAGTTTCACAAACTCACGCATGCTGTCAGGATGAGAGGTGCGATACACAGCTGTTTGGAATTATTGTGGAATTTTGTTTGGGAGAGAAAAATGTTCTGGAAACCAAGAAAATTCTTGTTTAGCCTTTTTATTGGAGAACTTATGGTTTTATTCTTCTGAGAAAGCTGGAGGTGACTTTCTGCTAAAGCCTGGTAGATGTGTCAACTCCACGGGTCACAGAGAAGTAGTGTGTTGTCAAGTAGTGTGTTTGTTTAATGCACATATTTAGACACTTTAATGTTAAAAAAGACAGGTTTTTTACATGACTAACACATAACAAACTGTAGACACGGTCACAACATACAGATCACACCAGTGTAAATGTAACCACTAACCAGTTACTTCACTTGAAGAGTGAGTTTTTGAATGACAGTTCACATATACTGTAGATGAATTCAGGACATATTTGTATGTCTTGTAACCTGGAACGACCCTTTAATGGCAGCCGTGATGAAAACATCTCACTGAGATTTGCTTTTCACTGGCAGAACTGCGTCCACTCATACACAACTCCATCTGGACAAAATATTACCGTTTACCTTAAGATCTCACAACACAATAGCCCCTGGCTTTTGGACAGACAGAAAAAATGAATTTGATATATCAAATCACCCCGATCCTCAGACAGGAAATCTCAAATGGATGTAAGACTGAGAGCCAATTCTACACAGTATATTTATATTTCTGTTGTATTAGAAACCATTATAAACTTTGGCTAGTTTGCTAATATCATTCAAAAAATAATTGAGTTGTTGTAAAGTTGTTGTGAAGAAAGGGACTATAAAGAATTTGTTTGGCAATCCACTAAATTGACCAGTAACAACTAGCATGTAAATTGTTTTATATTCGTAGTGCAGAATATTCCTTTTCTGGTTTGTGTTTGTTGTTCTTGTTCTCGTTGGAAACCTGCCGTCTTCTTGCACCAAAAGGCCCAAGAAATATTTCAATAAAACTGCAGGCAGCAGGACAACATATCTGGACTCAGCTGCCCTACAGGACCACTTGTGTTCCACCTTTGGTCTCCTGCCTGAGAACAAGAGCGATCGGCCGTGGAGATGATCTGAAATGACCTTTGAAGACACCGGGGATTTGCCAGCATGGTCAGTGGGATTGTTTTTGTTTTTTTGGACGACTCCCTGAACAGTGATATTGTAGAACCCACACTGTGGAATACATCATTAATATTTATTTTTCTTGGCTTTTTCTAGACTCAGGTTAGAAACTGAGGAAATACAAACCAAACTTTTTTGTCAGAAATGAGGTTAAGATGCCTATAATTGTCCATATTTTTCTAATCAATCTGTGGCACGGATTGAAGGATACTGATTTAGGAATACTTTGGGGTGAATAACGCAAAATGAAAACTTTGGAGTATTTCAAACATTGGCAGAGGCATTTGAGAGCAGAATATTTACAGCAGGAAAAATGAAAGATATAATGAGAAACATTTGAGCCAGTGAAAGGAGGCAGGGAAACAGCAAAAAGAACTTTGGCACAAATGTTGTCATGGTTACAATATGAATTTTGCCGCTATATGTTACTGAGGTGCCATTCTGTGTAACTTGATGGATGTATCTTTCAGGGTACGTATCCTGAACAAGCTTCCTCTTGTAAGACGTAACAGTTTTGTGAGCAGATAAAACTCGTTTTTGCGCATGTATGCAGAACGACAGAAAGATGAAGGCTGTGTTGCTTTAAGAGATGAAGACTACTGGCTCATCGCCCGTTCTCCAATCTGCTGATGATGAACTGGTGATGAGGACGGACCCGGGATCCATTTTTAGCGATGAGTTCATCCTTTACTGAGGGGAGGGGAGCGTAAGAGCGGCCAGTCGCTCTGACACTGTCTGCAGTTTCTGACGGGGGGAAGAACACATGAATATTTTTTATGAACATTTAGGTGAATATCAGTTTGGACTGTGTGTCTGTCACACATACTGCACACGAATGTCAGTAACAAAGTTCATTTAAGGTGTTTTTAATGGGTTCATTCAGAAGGTCACCTGTTGAATTTCCGGATAAGAAATGTTGGTGTCAACATAGAGTCACAAGCTGTTGTCTTAAAAAACAACTAGTGTGTGTTTGAATATATTTCAGACAAACATGTTTTAACAGTAAAGCTATAGGACAAAATGACCATTTTACCAATTTCTCCTCTGTACATTTTTTCAGCCTGTCTGTGTCGGTCACGAGCAGCAGGATAAAAGTGATATTTCAGGATTTTTTTTTACACTTAACTTGCATAAACATCAATATTTGTCACTATTAATATCAGCGGTTACCACATCATCATAACTGAGCCATAAACATAGATTAGTTAGAATACAAATTAATGTACATTTCAGCTTAAGACTGCAACATAAATGTGGACAAAATGGGTCTGACTCCTTTATAAATGCTCTGGATTTACATTTAGTGTTTTTGTTGATAAACTACACTTATCTCAGCTCACTTTCATTTCTAGATGTTACAGGCAGGATTTCTAACACAGGAAGTCAATTCCCTCCAGAAAACTGTTGGAATGGCTTTATAAAGTGTCATTGCTGTCTTATTGTTACAAACCATTTCCTTAATTAAATGTCTTTTTCTATTTTTTCTTTTTTAATCTTACATTTTTAAAGAACTTTAATACACTTTGTGAGATTTAAAATACTTTGTAAGACTAAAAGAAAACACTTCTCTATAATTCTAAACTCTCACAGAAATGCAAATAAACTTCAGTCTGTGATTAATGAAGTCTTACACCAGATTTAATTCATCTGTGTCATGTGACCATTTACATTTGGCATCTTTATTCAACATCTTTATTCAAAGTTACTTAAAGTTATACATTTTTATCAGTGTGTGTGTGTGTGTGTTCCCTGTGATCTAGCGCCATCTATGGGCGTAAAAGAAGCTTCCCAAACAGCAGACAAAAAAATAAATGTGGGGTCAGAAAATGAAGACTTCATTTTGATCTGTGCTGGTCATCGGTTATCTCATTAAAATATAGTTGTTAAATTAAAGACAATGTAATAATAGTTACATTCAGGGAAATATAAAAGATCAGTATTCCTTAAGAAAGAATCACATGTCCTGACAAAGACTAAATAACATTTTTGGCTTTTATGGCATTTTTGGCAGGAAATATTTAAAAAATATTTAGATGTACAGTTTACATCAACAAGGGTAAAATGCCTAAAACTGCCATCATCTTTCAAAACCCAGACTTCAGTATTTAAACCACGCAGGTACGGTGTTTTTAGCAGTCAAACAGTTGGGGGTGGTTCAACACCTACTGTACCTTACGAGCAGAACATCATTTGAAGCACATTGTTCATGGATAAATGCTGGATTTGAATGCATGTATAAATGCATGTATATGTGCATTTAAAGACCCAGCTGTACATGACATCATCCTCATCATGAAGACTGGATCTGGGTTGGCCTTCATCCACCTGCCTCATTAACAAAGCTGTGACTCATCCCAGATCATTACTGTTCATCCGCCTCTGGGATCCTGTAACACACACAAAAGACTTCCGGCCCTGGAAAGGTTCTCGTATTAATGGCCTTTATAATTGGAATCCTTACACAGGGGAAACCGGGGGTTGTTGTCACACATGGAAATGGTCACAAAAAAATCCTTTCTAAGAATAATATGCACTGTGACAAACCACCCTGGTCTGGCCACATTTCCAAAACGCAGTAAATCCAAACTCTGTACGTGGATTAACTGAATTTACACACTAAGTGATTCAGTGTCAGTCAGACGTCTATATAGGAAATAACTCTTACAGTATTTGCAGATGCAATGCTCAGTAAATATGTTGAGGCACAACACACTAGTGCAGTGTGTGTGTCATAAATCAGTGTTCAGACTGAACGCTTGTTGCTGACGCAGCTGTGAATCGCAGAAACGTTTGGAAAGGTCGAGTAAAATCAACGGCTTTCATTATACATTATGAAAAACACGGGTTCCACTTTCCTCTAATTATGTTGCTGTTTTCTTAAACACGGATAATTTCCTTTAATTTGTTTTTGTAGAACATTAGCCTGAAGTTAAAAGAAGAGCGTGTTCACCACCTTCCAAAAGTGCCTGAGAAGCTAAAACCCGACATATAGCTGAGGAAGAGTGTGGTCTCATCACAACCACCCCACACACACACAGCTTTCGTCTACAGACTTAATCAGGGCGACGTTCACAGGGTGAATGAAACAAACTGTAAGTTAGTATTTGCATTCATTGTTTTCTGGGATTCTAGAGGGAAAAGCTCTTGTGGTAAGGTGGATATAAAATAAATTGAATTTTTAGAGAGATTTTTCCTTGGAAGCTACGATTCTGATCTAGATTATTAAAAAATAAATCCTTGACTGCCACATTTGTGATGAATGTTATGATATAGTGGTCATAAGCAGTATATAGTCACCAAAACCACACTGTAAAAATATTGAAATTTATGCAATATTTAATGCAATATTTATGCGTTTTAAGTGTGGGATTGTAAGTGCTCTTTTTTAAATGACGTGTGTTTTACATTTACCGATTACAATAAAAATTAATACAACTCAAGAACAAAGTTTATAACATTGTTAATGTGCCTTCAAGAAATTTTCGATATCTGATCAAAAATCCCATAACCTAAACATTCCTGCAACTTTATGAACAAAACCAACATTTTCCTGCTGTATTTTACAGAAGGATAAATGTTGAATAATATTGTGTTGTTCTGGAGCTTTGCTGCCTCCTGGGGACGTTTAGGGGGATAAACTTCCTCTTTGTAAGAATATTTATCCGATTCTTCTAAAGCAATAATGAGAAACTGACTGTCTTGAACGTAATGACAGTTTATTTGATCAGATTTTGTTACATATAAAGGCAGCCATGAGTGAAATATGAATCCACAAATAAATACAAGAAATAATATTAGAACAAGGATATGTTAGGGTGACTGTCAGCTGTCCTCTAGTTGAAAGTAAATGTATGTTAAAGAATACTTGTTTCTCAGTATTATAACAGCATGTGTTTGGTACTATGTAACGGTTCTCTGGTGTACACGGTTCTCTGAGGTCTGTATAGCAAAGGAACGGTTACTCAAATAGCAAATTACCTGGTAAAGCTAAACAAAACAGTACCAAATGTTCTCTCTGTTGAAATTCCCAGCATGCTTTGCACCCTCTGTGAACAAGGTGATGACCGGCGCTTCAGAAGCACCGACTGTCAGTTCATCACAACAACAGCAAGTTCAAAACACTTACATCAGCATCTTAATTCCAGAACCTTTCAACAGGGAGCAGCACAACAGCGCTCAACAACAACTTGTCCAGCAGTAAATGATCCCATTAGGTCTAAGTCTCCAAGGTGCTTGAGGTAAATCTGTGCATCAGATGAACAATGTGACTGTAGACACACAACCAGGTTCTACTGAACCTGTGTGATTCATACACAACTGCCTCCAGCAGATCACACAGATGCACAGCTTGTGCTGTTTTTTAGGGTAAATCTGTGGCAGAACTTGGTCTCGTTTGATTGGCTATCTCCATGTAAATGTCAGAGCGGAGGAATCGAGGGTACGAGTCTCTTTCCATCAGTCCAAAGATCCTGCTCTGGGCCAGATCAAAGCAGTCCACACAGATGTTCTCCATGTTCTCCTTGGTGTGTTCTCTGGTGGACGAGTCCAGATTAACCTTAGAAGTAGAACAACACTCTGCTTAGATAACTTCCTATAAACACCTTATTAAACAGCTGAAATTCTGGGGTGGAAATATATTTTAAAATTTTAATTTAGAATATATTTTAATATATTTAATTAATATTGAATATTTTAAAATTAAAAGTTTTATAAATGATGACTTGGACGTAATAATGACAAAAAACAGCCAATAGGGTGCTAGCATAGATGAAAACTCATCACAGGGTGATGCCTAAATAGCATAATAGAATATTTTTGCAAATTCAATGTATACAATATAAGGTGGTTTGATATACTTTAAACTTTGTTTAGTCACAACATAATTCCCACACCTACGTTTGTGCCTTTACCTGATCTTATTTAGCACCGTGTGCTATTTATGCTAAAAATATAATAATAATGAATAAGTAAACCTAACACATCATGCTAACCAGTGAATCTCACCACCACAGCAGCATTCATATGAAAATCTGACCTATTGTTCACAGCTTACAGGTACGTTGTGTTAGTAATGTGTGGCTCACCTCTCTGCAGGCCTGTATGGAGATGTACTGTGAGTATATCTGCTTTGCTCTGTATGCCATTTTGGACAGTGATTTGATCTTCTTGAAGTTTTCACACGCCAGCCAGAAATCCAGGTTCTCCTCACTGAACTCTGTCTGCAGGAATGACCGGAACACCACCAGTCCGTCTGAGGGAGAGATTAAGAGACTTTACATTTGGTGTAGAGCTGCCTAAATGTGTTGCTTTAGCTCAGCTGGGTTCCTGTAGCTCAGCTTTGGATAAAAGCATAAATGTAATGGAATGTAAATCTGGATTTAGTGTAAACTGAAGCTCCACTCTGGAGTTGAGAGAGAGTAATTCTTACATTTGTGAGAAAGCAGAGCATGGAGTGAATCTGCCCATCTGAGGACTTCCTCTGGAGCTGCTCTGTGAATGAGAGCAGACAGAGCGGTCAACAAAACCACGAGTCACGCTAATGATCCATTCAGATGTAATTATAGTTCACAGAAGAGCAGCATCCAGTCAGAACGTCACTGTTGTGTTGACTGCACACTCAACACTTTTACATCAATTTCCTGCTTAACATTTCACATGAAAAGAAGTGTGACATCAGCAGATCCCTTGGGCTTCACTAATATAATTTATCATCCCTCTCATCATCTGAATTAGTGGCAAACATTACATTCACTTCAGCTTCATTTGTGCTATTGCTTTACTAACTTATCCAACTCACAATGGGGAAAAATGCCATAGAGTAACTGTACATAAAAAAGGCTCTACACATGCCATGACGACCACCTGCAACATCTATCGCAATGCTAGCAGCAGTTCTGTCCTGGGGTCAGTTCAGGTGAAAGGGAAACATGTGGACTCACTTCTCTGACTTGAGGACCTTCTCAAGCTTGCTGACTGGATTGTTTTCATGTCTGTCGTTGGTTTTTGTCCGTAGGAAAGTCAGTCGATTTTTCATGTCTTTGGCCCTGTGTGAGGAAGACACCAGTGTTAACTCTTTGCTAAAGTGCTTTTGAGGAGTAAATATTAAGACATTACCAGTCACCTCCTAAACCTACTTATTCTCTTCATTTTCAATGGTTCTTTGGAATTTTAGGTTAAGAACTTATCAAGARCCATAGTGTTRTTGAGGTTTCTGGGTTCTTTAAAGCACATATATACATCTAGAGAATAATGTTCTTTGTGGAACTTATATAGGGTTCAGATTTCAAAATAAATAAAGTGGTTTGACTCACAGACTCTTGGGTTTCTTCTTTTTCACAGGAGTTTTTCCTGAGTCACATTTACAGTTGGGTTTGCCACAAACCTGCAGGAGATTTTCAAAAGGCCCATTAATTTAACAACCGAATATGTTAAAATAAATATAGTGCTATTAAAGGCATTTTAAAACTCAGACTTCAGTAGCAGTTGTGTGTTGAGAAGATACACACCCTCCTTCCAGTAAAGAGCAGACAGATTTGGTGGACGGACCCTCCATTCTTGGTCAGCTCTTTCCTCAGGGTCTGTGGGGAGGGAACGGCCCAGCGCTCTGGAGCTTCTCGCTTGGCCTCTATGCAGTCAATGGCCTGATCCGAGATGAAGCGTGAAGATCGTAGCTCCTGCAGCAAACTGCCTTCGCTGTGCGTACGTCTGTGGAGGGACCTCTGGACGCACAAGCCCCTGCTCTGCTGCCCGGTGGTTGAAGATACATCTACCATACTTCTGCGCTTCAGAAAAGCCTCATCGTTGTCCGCTTCCTCATCGTCTTCCCCATCGTCATCGGTGGACGGTGAGGTCAGACCGTCTGCGCTGAAGGAGTGATCCAGACACAGCTTGGGAATGATCAGAGGAGATGAAGAGGAAGATGAAGACATGGGCCTGGCACCAATGCTGATGGTCTCTAAAGCGCTCACGCCCTCCCCCTGCTCCCCCTGCTCCCTCTTCTGCGGCTCAGACTCCTGCTCGCCTCCTTTCATCTCCTTCTGACTCTCCCTCCAGGTCTCGGAGGTCTCCATGTAGGCAGGTTTGCAGGCATCTCGGGGAGCTGGAGGGATATGGTGGGCATCTTCAGTGCTGCAGTGGAGGCGCTGGGCTGTGGAGGGGCAGATGGGTGAGGCTGAGGAGCATGACGAAGAGCAGGCCTCAGACGCGCTGTGAGAGCTGAAGCTCAATAACCCCAGATCAACCTGTTCAGCTGCTTTAGGTTCCAGCATCTGTCAATACATCATTAACACTGAACAGTTAACAAATGACCACATCTTACCGTCTGTGTTAAGGCTGTTTGCGGTTGAAGAGCTAGGCAGAAATATATATATATAATATTTATAATATATATTCAGGGATGGGTATGCAGTTAAACACATTTTGTTATAATCAATTAAAAATAGGCATCTACAATGAGAAGTTCAAAATACAAAGTGCTTTATCAGACGCGATAGATCGGACTGAGTCAACTGAGACCCACTGTACGGTTCTGTACTGTTTGTTTATATGTGGTCTTAATTTCAGTGAAACACAGGGTATAATGTAAACTTGTTACGGTGAGAAAGTTTTAATAATCAAAAACAGTCTCCCATTAAACATTAAATAAATGTATCATCTAATATGTAAATGCAATATTTAAAAAAAATGAAAAAACTTTTTTCTTCATCCTTTTCTTTATTTATACAAGTGTACAGATACATTTAAATCTTTACATTTTATTAACTTTATTCATCAAATTTTAAACACCTAAAATGTCTTTACAGGCATTGACAGATAAAAACTGACAGATAAAAATCAAATCAACTAAACTTAAACTTTCCAGTTGATATATTGTTGTGTTTAACTCTTATTAAACATTATACAAGTGTTTTTACATCAACAGCTATATTAGACTTACACTATATGGCTGAACTTCAAAAATGTATCCTGACATAACATAATAATATGAAATCAATAAAAACATAATTGATGAAAAATAATTGATAAATCAGCCATTTAAAAGCAAAATTGACCATATTACAACAATTTAAAAGCCAGACATGTGGTCCAGGCATCTTCATCACGACTCCTCGCCTATTTCACGACGTCTGTCTACGGATGCCGCTGAAAACGAAAAACAGAAAATTAAACACTGTTCTGATGTTCTTACACAATGTTATTAATGTAAAGTGTTTTTACCTTACACGTCACTTTAAAAATAAATCATTTTAAAAAGCAACAAAGCAAAATTTACATGATTTATCATAAACCTACCAGCTAACTTCAGTCAGTTTTTATCACAGCGGCTGTTTCTCTGCATACCTCACCGTCTTCCTGCTGTGGGAGAAAAATGTGTTTATATATCTGAAAATAAGACGAGTAAAATGTGTAGGTCAATTAAAAAATACTTACCTATTAAACCTCCAAACTTCATCTTTTAAACGGTTCTTCCTGCCCATGAAAGGTCGGCTGCTTCAGCAAATTCACCAACACCAAAAATTACCACCATGTGTTAAATCGACCAGTCAGTGTGTTTGTTAGGGCAGAACTTCAAAACGACCAATCATATTAAACAGACATTGTGACACATTTTGAGTTCATAACAGCTGAAGATATTTTCTTCATTAACCACAACTGCATAACCTTTGATGCCGAAACTTGGTATTTTAAGTAAAATGTTTCGTTACGTTCCATAATGTGTTTATTAATAACAACACTTGGGTTAACAGTATACAGTTAATATATTTAGTAGTAGTATATTTAAGTCACTGGGTAAACAAACCGCAATTATAAAAGAGCATTATTAAAGCAGCATATTAAAAGGCCAATGACTGTGAAAACAGAATTACAAGCAAGTAAAAAGAAAGCATACAGTATTAATACTAGTGTTGCATTATGGGTAACGCTTTTTAAAGGAGGGGGTTGGTAAAAGAAAATGGGCGAAAGCAGAAAATGATCAAAATTCAATCAAATGTGTATTTTAAGTCTGTGTGTTGGACACAGTTCATGTATTCATGCCTATGCAAATGTGATCAGATCATAACAGCGTTTATAAAATGACTGCCTCACAATCTCTCATGCTCCTTAAAGACACAATTACACACAATACACAGTAAACAAAAACTCTCACAGTGTGAACTGTGAAGAAAGTCTCATGTCCATTAATATACTGTATACCTGCTCATATGTGTGTTAAACACCACACCAGAGTTACAGTACATTCTAGTTACAGATTTTTGTCAGTATATGTGCTCCCTGGAAACGGACCCACAACCGTTGTGCTGCTAACACAATGCTACGCTACAGGAACAGTACAGTAACAGTATAGATATCTAAACAGTACTAATATAAGATTTTACTTATACTCATCAGATCATTAACCTATTATAATTTTGTTAAGGCACAATGTACAATGTTACCGTACATACATTACAATATGAATGTGTAATAAAATGTAAAACTTATCTTACTGTTAAGCATATCTTAATAATAATTCACATGCTGCTCCCAAACAAATTCATTCCACCACAGACTAATTTCAATGGCAAATATTTCACAACACACAGTGCACACATAACAAAAACATCTTTCCTAAAGGCACAGTCTTCCTTAAATACAGCAGCACAAAAGCGTTTAAGCGATCTCACCTCTGCAAAGAGCCAGTGTTTCTGCTCTACTAACACAGAATGTATTCATCCATCAAACTAGTCTGCATCACAACTGTCTCTCTCTCTCTCTCTCTCTCTCTCTCTCTCACGCAGTCACATGCGTGTCAGTTTGTGCTAGTCTGATGATGTCGTTGCTGCTCCCAATGTCACTCGCCCACAGAGTGGAGAAGTGGGAGAGCATGAATAAGACACAAAAGATGCAGGGAGAAAACATAACGTTTCATTTACGACCGCAGTCTGTAGGGTCTGTAGGGTCTGTAGGGTCTGTGTCTACAGTTTCAGGCCTTGCCTGAAAATCACTGATATAAAGACATGCTACAATCTGATCCAATGCTGAGGCTGTCCTGTCATTCTCAGATCACATAGTGTCATGGCTTGTGAATGTCATTTCAAATCAACAGTAAAGAGAAAGCAAGACTAGCAGATATGTAGCTCTCAGAACGTGTTTATAGACCCTCCCTTTCCTGAGCAAATATTCACCATAACCGCTGAGATGAGCAGAGAGACTGAGGCTGACAGATCTGTGTGTGATTTAGTACCTGGTCCGGCCCGGTTCTGTCCCTCAGGATGAGCTGCTTGTCAATATTGTCTCTCAGACATTGGACGACTCTCCTCTTCTGTTCGGCTGAAAAGGCTTCCAGACTGAACAGACACTCGGTCCTCTTCAGAGAGAGAGAGAAAATGTGTGAGCGACATTGAGAATATGTGAGAGAGGGGAGAAAGCGTTTCATCATTTATCTGAGGAAAGAGGATTTGAACATTTTTTGTTCAAATCCAAGATTTCAGTCATGATTTCAGTCTCAATACACTGTTATACAAGAGAACAGCATAATCACAGTCTGTGTGTGTGTGTGTGTGTGTGTGTGTGTGTGTGTGTGTGTGTGTGTGTGTGTGTGAGGTGTTGTCAGGGAGACGGGCAGATGGCTGTGTGCTGATGGATGTGAGAGTTGTGTGTATGTCTTCAGGCCCATTTACTCTAGAGAAAAAACAGCTATAGAGGATCTAAAATGTGACGTAAACCTCCGTTTAACAACTTCACAGTATTTACTTCCTGTAAATGTTTACGGCACGGCCATCCTGTCTGATTCAGAAAACATATTCAACAGTATGTGACTTTTATTGAGGCTCAGTCTCAAAATGATGTCATAGTCTTAACCAGCTGTGTGTGTGTGTGTGTGTGTGTGTGTGTGTGTGTGTTTACTGCTGGTTAGATGCAGGATCTCACCTCTACCCAGTAGGAGACGTACAGCTGCAGTTTGTCTGCAGGAACTGAAGAGAGAGAGAGAGAGAGAGAGAGAGAGAGAGAGAGAGAGGTGTGAATATCTTCATCTTGAGGGTTACTGTAACAGGAAGTGAACTCCCATCTGTAACCTGTTATATGTCCCCGTATGTGAGGACTGATATATTCCAATTAAACAGAAAACAAACTATAAAACACACACGCTTTCAAAGGATTTTTTAAAATAAATATAGACACACAGACAGATATAGATAGAAGTAATTTGTCTGTTTGTGCTGGATATGAAATATATTTAATGGCTATATTTAATGGTTGAGGGTCACAGCGATGTGTTTCAGAAATAGAGATGTAAAATACAGCTGAGGACAGAAATGTTCCCTGTGCTGTATTTCTGTCTGCTGGAGGGCGAAGCATAAACTGTACCGCTCACCCGCCTGTAATACACCAGAGACATGACCATTGTTCCCAACAGAGAACTCTCATCACACACACAGACGAATAAACACATAACACACACACAGACAAATAAACACATAACACACACACACATAGACGAATAAACACATAACACACACACAGACGAATAAACACATAACACACACACACATAGACGAATAAACACATAACACACACACACACAGACAAATAAACACGTAACACACACACACACACAGACAAATAAACACGTAACACACACACACAGACAAATAAACACGTAACACACACTAACAGACAAATAAACACATAACACACACACACACAGACAGACAAATAAACACATAACACAGACAAATAAACACATAACACAGACAAATAAACACATAACACACACACACACACAGACAAATAAACACATAACACAGACAAATAAACACATAACACACACAGACAAATAAACACATAACACACACACATAACACACAAACACAGACACACACTTACACAAACACACAACACAGACCCACACAAACACAGATGTATTACAGATCACAGGGTGGATACGTTCAGCATGCAACCCAACATGACCCAGCATCCACTGTTGCAACACACACGTGTGTGATGGTGGCGTACCGTCCTGCAGCTGGATGTGATGGAGGTACAGGGGGCTCTGCAGGACGTTACAGCGGCCCGCTTCATCCTCTCTGGTCAACAGCATCAGATCCGTGTAGATGAACACGGTGACCTGCAGGGGGCCACAGAGTCCAACAGTTACTGAACCATCCCTGTGTGACCCATTACTGTCGCTCATGTCTATATAATGAAAGACATGAGTCTGTATCTTCAATAATTTATACGTACAATTCATCTTTAAAACAACTGTAGTACACACTGGACTTTATAGTACCACACAGAGCTATTTATTATAGATAATTATAGGAAAAGCTCACAATTTCTGCTTCACTGGTGGCAACAAATAAAACAAAATAAATAACTGTTTCCAGACAGGTTTTCCAAACACTCTACCTGTGCAAACAAACAGCCTTTGGTTGAGCCAATGTTGTTGTGTCAGGCCACAAACACAGCTATGTTAAAAGAGCCATTAGTTTTATAGTGTTTTGGCAGCTGAGGTGAGAGAAAACACATTAAATGAATTAGAACAGAGAAACTCTGCTTTGATTCCCACACCGGAACCAGTAGCCGGTCGGCTAATGGCACCCACTGCTCAGGCCTGGATTTAAGCCAGCTTAATAAAATCAGTGGATCTTAATCCCGGTCAAACACACACACTTCCCTAGGACACTGGAGGAATGTGGTCAGTGATAAACACCCGGATCTTTACAAACTCCTGACTGAATTACTCAAACTGATCTCAGCAAGATTGAGGTCAGCTGGGAAACAGACGGAGGCCCTGCCGGCACAAAAGATGCAACAAACTTTAAAAGGGAATCACTATAGATACGAGGCTGATTTCAGAGGCTATTGTGGAACTCTGAGATTTATCTTTGCACAATATTGCTCACGCTGAGGAAAGCAGAGGTCATTTTATTCCCAAACTGCAGGTTTCTCTAAAGCTCCAACAGAATTTGGGTGGAGGCGTTTCTACCCATTGATGCAACACCAGTTATTTACAGAGAAATACATTCCAAGAATCCTTCTGTATATTTATTGTAAGACAGTTTGTCCCAAACTGGATTCCTGGAACTGGAGCAAGTGTAAAAGCAAAAAAACCAAACCCAAAGTGAATGCAGTGTTGGGGAAGCTACTCTGAAACTGTATTTCGACAAGCTGAAAGCTAAACATAACTTAACCCAGTTAAGATACAGGTAACCTACTATAGTTTACTAGTTTACTACTACTGGCTACTATATGTTACAAAATCAAAAAGTAGTTGTAAATGTTTTACATGATATTTTGTATTACAAATAACTGAATAATTGATAATCATGGCTGTTAAGTAAAAGATTTGGGGTTTAAAAAGATGTAATGTAACTGTCATTTTAGAAATATTCTTTAACTTTATAAACCATGCAGGATGCACTCAAAACATTTGCGGGGTATGTACAGATCTGTGGATTATAAATGTAACAGGTAATACGTAACAGAAACACAATGTATGTCAGCTAAAATATTGGTACTTCTTTCGTTTGTATTTTTCTCTTCATCCTCTAGGGACATCTAGTGGTAAACTTTCACATTATACATGAGTTCAACCAACACACAACATTTCACTTCTCAACACATCAGTGAAGTTTTTATATATATATATAACAGCAGGTTCTGAACTTACTATGAGACATTGTCTCCTGAACATTCCCACAGCAATAACATGAGTTGTAACATGAGTTGTTGTTGTGATACCTTAAGGGAAATGTGTTTACTGTCATGAAGAGTCATTTCCTCTGATAACATCAGGATCCTGTCAGGGCTGCACAGGTCCAATGGCTGCAATGTAATTAATAACAGCATTACATTTCAGTTTAATGATGTGATTAAATGACTTTAATGTCGGTGGCTAAAAGGTGTGTTATAGCAAAGCAGGCCCATTTTTATATTTACACAATTCGTAAGTAATTTTAAAATGTAGTTTATACATTCAGTTTTTTTAGCAGATATTAAACACACCTGCACAAAAACAGGGAAGATGAGGATCTTCGGGGCCAGACTGACATACGTGCCATAGTTGGAGTGCTGCAGGTGCGACTGGACGATGGTGCAGTTTTGGTAGTTTGGGAAGCTCTGTCTGTAGGATGAGGGGGGGACGGTGGCCATCTTACCCCTCAAAGTCCTGCATAAGGTGGCCGGAGCCCGCAG
>JBAJNP010001535.1:0-59852 GCA_036877545.1 Yasuhikotakia modesta
TTTTTTTTTTTACACAAAACCTAACCATGTCTGGAGGGTTCACAAACTTTCAAGCAGCACTGTATATGCAAATATACTGTCCTACATATATATTATAGTTTGATGTATGCATCTAAATCTGTAAGACATAAGGTAAGATTTACACAGTAAATAAAGTGAAGTTGTTTTGTTTGCTGTGCAGGCTACTAAAATCAGAACTCTGGCAGAGTTGGTTCCTGACTTTACAGAAAAGGAGAGTGTCTATACATACCTGATAAAGTGCTATGGTAAGATTCTCTCTTGCATTAGAGTTGTGTATTTTGATTATGTTGCCGCCTTAAGTAGTCTAGGTTAGACTGTGGCAAACAGAGTTCTGTTTATCCTTTTTAATCTTTTTTTAATCTAAAATTCTTATTAATTTAAGACACAATATGAGTTAGAAATACCAGTCTAAAAGCCAAATACAAAATCTGATCACTTTAAAAACATTCATAGAAATGTTTAAAATGTAAAGTTGAATTTACCCCACATAGAGTAGTTTTTGTTTTCATGACCAATCATTGCTCAATGAACTACCTCCATATTCTCCACCTATTTCTGTCATTCTAGTTCTTAGTGTGAACTTTCAAAACTGTTTCCCAAAGTGTCCATGTTTTCCTGGATTAAACATGGTGTTCCTCTCCTCTGGCTTGGTTTTTGATTTAATGTTTTATTTGAGCAAGATCAGTGTTAAAAGCTACATGCTTCATCTGCAGGACAGTGGTATTAAGATGGCGCTCCAAGGCTGCTAAGTTAATAGCTGGCAAATTAAAAATGCAACAAGCAGGGCGCATTCACTGAGACACAGGAGGCGCGTTCGCTAATAAAAACGTATTGGCTAATGAGGCGTTGTTTTGGCCAGCATACCGTGAGAAAGTTGACACGTTTCAGTACTTACTGCAGCATCACTATTTCATGAGGCCTGTGTCACCTGGTCAGAGTAAGCGCAGAATGAAAGATGAGATGTCTAACAATGCTTTTTTTTCCTCCATCACTCTCATCAGGTTTGGATAAGGATTTGGGCTCGGCGAAGGCTCTCTATGAGCAGATGCAAGCTGAGGGGGTGCAGGCTGATGAGTTAACTCTAAAGAGACTGGCCTTACTGTACAGAGATGCTGGAGAAACCGTTCCCTTTCAAGAGCCTCCGGTAATCGTCACACTTTGTATAATATATTGACTATTATAAATGAGTAAAAAGTAACATGTTATTGAACCAAAGCAATTACAAAAACATTATTTTAATGTCCTCACACTCTCAGGTCATAAGAAATTAGGAACATCTGTGTGCATTTTAGGAACACAGCTGTCAAGTGTAGCATGTAGTAAAAATGTTGAAATATTCGTTTTGTTGCTTTTATTTTATTTTATAAACATAAAAAAGATAATAAAGACATAAATTGTGAATATCACATAAATCCTATAAACACATCAATTTGATTTTGGGTCAGATATTGGCATTCCTGAAATCAAATCATCAACTTTATGCTCCAGATTGCCCACTTCAGTATGAACAGCACCTTCTTTATACACAAGCGAAAAACAAGTAATGAAAGAATGTCAGGCTCCTATTTGTCCAACTTTGCCAAACACTAACTCCACCTTCACTTTCAATGCATTTTCCTTTTCTCAGCAGAAATATATATGCGTATTTTTACAGTAGTGTATGAGAGGCACCCACACACCTACTTGAGTATTATTTAAAACCTGTCAGAACTGCACTCTGGTGTCTTTGAAGGGTGTTAGAGGAGACTGCCAGCAGTCTACCACCCCCACGGCCTGTTAAGCTCTCAGCGCACCTTTTAAGTGTTCACAAAGCAATCTCAGGTAGCACTCCATCTCTTTCCATTCAACTCCGTTCCTTCACTCATTCCTTCAGTCCCGCGCCTGCGCTAATACCACCGTACAAAGTGTCTCCTGGGGGAGGCGATAAGGGGAGATTTGAGGTGCCGTTCACATCTGGCATCACTTCTCGTTCACACCAGCTGCTATTTACTGAGTTTAATTACCCCATTAATACTGGAATATATATTGTTAGCGAAATAGTAATCTTCTAACAACACTCACCTTCCAAAACCAGAGCGAGGCTGCGCTGTTTACAGGCACATGTGGTGATTAATTAAGACGACTTGAGGGAGTCAATGTGTTATTTGTGAATTAATCTGGTTTGGAAGATGAAACGAAAATGTGGGATTGTTTGTAAGCGTGGGGTTGTTATTGGTTTGCCCCCAAAAGGCAGGAAACGAGTAACTGCGCATAAGAACCACTGTTTCTGACAGAAAACAATACACTGTGTGCTCAAAGTGTGTTTTAAACTGAAAACAATTGGCTAGAATTGCCTTTGACTTTTAATGTATTAAAATGTATTTTCTTTTCTGTTTCTCAGGAGTCGTTTAGGTTCTATGCAGACAAACTGAAGAAGCAGCGTTCTGAGTCTATTATGCCTTCAGATGACTAGGAAATCTTTCCTTTTCCTCCATTAAACTTTTTTTATATATATGTATAACAGATGTGCAACGGTTCTGTGTTATACTGTGATTGTCTGTTAAAATTTGTTCTTGCCCATAATGATTTCATGATGTTATGGCTAACATGATGTTGTGTACATAGGTATTTATGCAAATAAATGTAAACACAATTTCTGTGGCTCTTTCATAATTGTTCAGACATAGAAACAGGTGACACATGTTCCTGTAAGAATTATTATTGAAAACATGAATCAACATGCAGAAAATAAAATACAGAAACTATACAGTAAATTACCACAACACTACAAATGTTTATGTACAGAAATACGTGCTGAATAATAAATCTTGTTCATGGATCAATTGACATTCATCCAGAATTCCATTTTCTTTTGCAACAGTCTCTGTTGATTTATCAGTATTTAGCACATGTAACATTATCTGCAACATTACAACATTATCTAGCTTTCCAAATGCATTTTTGTGTAAAAGGTTAGAAAATCTTTCAAAGTCTTTGCGATACAACCCCTATTGGCACATGCTTTGATAAGACTTGAAATCTTACATATATTTGAATAAACAAACATTTGGATTGGAACAAAGAGAATCTGTTTATGGATATTTCCCAAGCGCTTTTATTCTTAAGCCAAACTTTATATGTGCAGCAGGAGAAAGAACATCACTGCCACCTAGTGGCAGTCAGCTAAAGACTGAAGTCGTTGAAGTTTTTGTTCTATCGAGTGGTTGTGCATCTTCATCTACTTTTGACCTCTAACCTCGCTGACGTTTTAGGCATATAGTCTTGTTAGGTGGGGTCTTTTGCTTTTATTATATGTATCATAAAAATATGAACAAAGTCACTACAACCTTTCATAGCATCTGGTTTGACTACAGATTAAACATTAAATATGTTTCAGAAACTAAAATTTCGACATATTAACCACTATGCAAACGTTGTCAAAGTTAGTTCTCTCTTTGTAGTTCAATGTGTCAATATATTTTTATTGTTAGATTTCCATTGATTTCCATTCAGACATTATTCAAAGTAACATTGTTTTGCTCTGTTTATGTGGTGTTGCTGACCGGCTTGTTACAATACAATAGGTTTTTCTGAGAAGCTTCTGTGCAGAATGAAGGTCTATGAGATGTGTTTAGAATTGTTTATATATTTTTTTTTTCATTTCTAGTCAAGGTATTACTGATATCTTGTCAATATCTTTCCAAAACTTAAAATAATAGTTGACACTACTGACAACACTGCAACAGTTACACATTTTAATTTGATAAACTATTTAGTTTTAGCTCACCGGTGCCTGACAGGACTTTCTAAGCTTTCAAAACACATGTAGTAATACAATAACATTACACGTGCAAAAATATTATGCAGTACTAAAGTAAAAGACTTTTTGTACATTGCTGCCATCCAGCGGCAGACAGTAGAAGTTTAATAAACGTAAATATTATTCACATCACATGCACTGAAGACTCAAGCACACGTTACAGGCCCTCCCCCAGGGATAAACACTCTCTTGAAAAGAAGTAAACGTCTAAATCTGTAGGATCCTGGCAACAAAAATGAAGGATGTTGGGACATCTTCCCCTGTTCTGTTTTTTGTTGGAAGTAACTCTTTACATGGTATATTTCTGTTTTGGAGCATATGCACCATACCTGCCTCCCAGACCCTGAGTACAATGCTGTTTCTGACTGTAGCTCACTTAACACGTATACATACACACTTTACAGTTTATGTGTCTTTCTCACCAATCCTGACTGGATTTCTGTTTAATGAATTTGAGTGACACGAAATAGAGCAGCATGAAAACTAGAGAGACAGCAATGAGCACCAGGTAGCAGGAATACAGGGGATACTGGTTCATTTTCATCATCTCCACAATCTGAAAATGCGACAGAACAATTTTATTAGAAACATTTAGGTATTTGTGGTTAAAAACTGGCTGGAATACTGTTTATGTTACTCACTTTAATACCATCTAATTCTACAGTCAGGTTTCCAATAGAGACTGGAACTTTGATTCCACGGAAGTGAACCTGCAACATTCCTTCAAAACCCCAACGCATGAAGGATATGTGGGATAACCAGGATGCCACTGCGGAAAATTAATTATCCCAAGATGATTATTCCAAGCTCAGACTGGCACATGCTCACAGATTTAAAGGCTATTGGTTGTTTCATTCTGTTGGTTCTTACCCAGCCACAAGTTTTCCAAACTAATGACAAAACCAGCAGTCAGGTAGAAGACAGTGAAGAGCGCATTGCCCATAAAAGAAGACGTCTGCAATGTTGGCAGGACTGCGGCCACAAACAGCGCCATGCAGCGACTGCAGTATACAATCAGCCAGACCAACAGGAAGTTGAGAAGGAAGCGATCAGGAGCACCATTGAGCCCAGCCAGCCAGTAGATGGGCACCCCGTATACCAGTGTAAAAACACAGTGCTCTGGAAGCTCACCAAGCACCTGAAAAGAATCACTAGAGCCTAAGAATCACTTAAGATCATCAGTATATGAAATTGAAAACAATAGTGCAGACTTGTGGCAAAGTCCAATAGCCTACAGATTAAAACAAATAGTAGCTAATATTCAACTCACAGCCTTTTCCTGCCAAATCACTTAACCTCTGTCTGCACTATTGCATAACTTTGATTTTGTTTTGACAATAATCCAAGTATGCATCACTATGCACTTTATAAATTGAGTATGTACTTTAAAATAAATTCATAAAGTCTGTACTTCAGTTTCTGTCACATCATACAATATTCTGCTTATGTAATACTCCACTTTGTCGTATAAACAAGACAATTTTTCTAGTTAGTTTGATTAAAAAGATTTAAAACCCAGATCAACACCGACTTTTAACTTTCATGTTGTTTTGCCTTAATCCTTTGCTTTAAAGCTCTACTAACCAGACCCTAAAGCTTCTTGTTCATCTACCAGATTGTAGTCATCTCAACCCAATGTAGCTTATTTACCTTGGCAAAGAAGTAGGAGGTGACTGAGTACATTCCATCCTCCAGTTCATGATAAAGCATGGCTCTCTCTGAGTGACCTGTGGAACACACAATATATTACATTACTGGACACCTAACAGTCTAATTAAAATAAACCTGCATATTAATAATACTGAAGGAAGCACAGTTTGTACTGTTTACTCACACTTTGCTATGACATCCAGCACCACAGCAAAGGGTGTCAGGGCTCCCATCATGTACAGCAAAGCTACAGTGTCTTGGACAGAAAGACCCTGATCTCCAGACCCATAATAAAGAAAACCGATGAGCAGTGACATGAGCAGGGCTTCAAAACCATGAACCATCAACGTCACCAGATCCCGATAGTCATTAAACACCTGTCGTCTGAAAGAATGCAAAGCAGTGTGAACATCTGTCAGAAGACAAAGCTTTAATCAGCTCTGGGTTAAAAGGACTTATTCTTATTATTTATTTTATTATTATAAATTTTATTATTATAATTCCCCCCAATGTGTCCAGTTTACTTGGCTTACTTGATCAGAACTGTGAACTGGTGCAGTTTACCAGGAAGGCGGTTCTTGTGTTTGGACACTGCTATCACTGCTTCTGTTTTTGACACTGTGGACATGCTGTTGTCAAAGAAACACAGATGATCAAGGCTTTGTCCACATTTTTATAGTAATATTTTAGATTATTATACACAAAAATGTTTTTGTTATTGTTCCAAGTTCACTTTAGGCACGTCTGTACCACTCAAAGCACAGCCCTGGTTAAGATCTACCTTTGAGTGCTATCTAGTAGAGACCCACAGTCTTCTGATTTCCACATAAAGTCCTCTGTGTTCTTCACCATCTCTACAAACTGGGCTGCTAAGGTCCTGGTTTTCTCCAAACATGCTGCTTCTAATTCAGGATTGCGTCGATCGATGCTTATCAGGTCCACTGTATGAGATGTTCACAGTTCAGATCCCACGACTAAACCAAAGGATGTACTAAAGACATCAGTTCTTTTCCCACTCACCATAGTAGTCAGAAGGATTGCAGAGCCGTGGACATGGGTATCCAAGAGCACTAAAGTAAGGTACCATGTCTTTGGCCTGACCACAGTAAACAGCTGAACCAGAAGACAAGAGCACCACCAGGTCAAAGAGCTGGAAGATATCTGAACGGGGTTGATGGACAGAGAGTAAAACCAGGCGGTTTCCTCGAGCCAGGCGGGACAATGTAATCACCAAATTATGGGCTGTGAAGCTGTCTAGACCTGAGGTAGGCTCATCCAGGATGAGAATACCTGAAAACAATTGTTTTAGAGGCAGGCGCTAGGTATTACATTATACAATAAAGATTTTTTAGTAATGTAAAGTAATGTACACTGATTAATCATGCTTAGTATAACCATGTGTTAAAAAAGTACTAAAAGTTAATTATGAAGAAATTAAGGACACTTTTACATTTTTATTTAACAAATTTATTTTGGGGGGATGATAAACTATTATAATACTATATTATCTATAATAAATAATAATTTTTATAATAATTTTATTTTTAATATTTTTCTATTTAATATTGTTTTTTACTTTTTATTTTAAATTCAGGTTCAGCGACTAGATCATCTCAGTTTTATATATATTATGATGTGTAAAAGACTCACCAGGGTTCCAGAGTAGCTGCACGGCAATGCTAACTCTTCTCCTCTCGCCACCCGACACCCCCCTCACGTACTCGTTCCCGACCCGCGTGTGGGCGCACTGCCTCAGACGCAGTTCTGCGATGACGTCATCCACCTTCAAGGGTCAAGCACGCGCCAACACCAGGGATGTTGACAGTTAGTCCCGAGTATTTCTGAAATGCCATAGACATGTAACCTCTCAGTTACCCACTCTTTGATCTCTCTGTTCCTGACTGAAGTGCGCTGGCAGCCGCAGTTTAGCCACAAAAGCGAGCGTCTCTCGTACTGTGAGATGCGGTAACAGACGGTCGTCCTGCCGCACATGAGCGATGTTTTTCTTCACCAGGGAACGTGTGCACGGTTTCCCGTTGATCAGAATCTCTCCTGATTTCACAGAGCCGCCCTCATCTCGACATGTTATGATGTCCAGTAAGGAGGTCTTACCACAACCTGAAACGAGTAGCAAAGATTAACAAGGCCTGGAACTCTGTTTCTGTCTTTTCAGAAACTTCAGAAATTGAAACGGTTATAAATAAAGTTTGTACAAGGATTTTGTACACAGATGTTGTACCTGAGCTGCCAATCACAGCAAGCATCTGGCCGCTGTGTACACGGAGGTTTAAATCCTTAATAGCTGTTTGCTTGTTGCTTTGCATCTCCCAGGGCATCTTGAACTCAGATAGTCTCTCATACCAGGGTATCTGCGCTGCAGTGTCCACCTGTGAACAAATACAGATGAATATCAGATTAAACGGGACCCTGAAAGAATTTCGACATTTACTGGAAGTCACACTTTAAACTTACTTTTGCATTAAATTATCACACAGAATATCAAACCAGGTGGCATCAACAAACATTATGCTTATGCTTTAAAAATATGCAAGTTTTTCAGTGCAGCATTTATTTCTGAGAAATTTGTGCTTTGACTTTTAATCAGTTGGTGTCAGGGTGATGTTTAGTGGATGTATGTCAATATGCACAGTCAGTTCCACTTAAGAACATACAGGTGTCCTAGCCAAGTTATTACCAATATAATTAGTGCCCAGAGTAAGGGACTTTTGGTGTGGTGATTTGAGGGAATGTAAGCAAAAAAACAAAAGATTTTGAGTTCAAATGTCTAACCTCATAGTTGAGGTTGTGGACCTCTAGTTCATTTCGACCCCCGCTGTAGGTGAAATACAGACTGCTGTCTTCATCTCCAGATGAAAAGAGTGTGATATCTCGTATCTGTTTGTGTTTAAACAAGTTTAAATGGCTTGTTAATATACATGTACTGAATTATATGTTCAGATAATTTTTTTAATTGTGAACTTGCAGTTGTTGGAACTTTAAATGGCAAAATGTTTGTATACACTTTATCAGTTTTGCGCTGATTACCTTCTCATAAAAACTTATTATAGTGCCACTTTAACAGATCTATCAAATGTTAGTAGATAAGTTTATTGCGTTGAGTCCCTGCATGGTTCAGAGTCCAATTTAAAAGCCTGTTTATGTAACGGAGTCTTTTTTTACAACATCCCCTGAAATTAACTTTGAAAATCAATAGCACAGACATAGCTCTCCACTCTAAGACAACAATATTACAGGACATGAACTGTGCTTCATCTGTAGGTTACTGTAAGTAAACGTTTTGCAAAAACTCACCATGCTCTGGTTCCTCGTGGCTGTGGAGCTGAGGCTGTCTCCTGAATGAAAAACGCTCATATCTGACATGGCTAGTTCTCTCCAGGGGAAGTGTGAGTGAAGGGGGTCTGTGCCCCTCTGGTCTGGTTTCTTGCTTAGAGAAGTACCTGCACCTCTTGTTGTACTGGAAAACTGAGATGAGATGGCAAAGAGAACCTACTCTATATACCAAAAGGAGCAAAGTTCTGTTGATAAGTGTCACTGTTTATGGTGCTACCTCATCCATGCAGTATGAACTGGAGCAATCAGATAGTTGAGAAGAGGACGCAACTGTCACATTAAGATACTCATGAGAATCTTTAGGTCAGGTTGAATGTAGAAGAGAGACAATGAGTAAATCTTATTCCATGCAGGATATAAATGGATCTTTTAAAGTGACGTCGGAGAGGGGGATAGCCATTCCAAACCCAAACAACCCAGATTCATGTTGTCTGAGCGTTAAAAACGTGTCCTATACTGTCAGGTAGGCATAAAATAAAAATATTGGATAACTGTTTGGATTGTGTCAAATCGCTGGAAATTGTTTATTCTAACAGTTTATTGTCATAGTTTTACTGTTAAATTCTTGGTAATTCACAGTTTTAAGCATATGTGTTATGCTGGAATTGTTTATAGAAACAACATGTAATGGTAACATGTTGTGTTTTTAATACTTGTTTAAAGAACTGCGGTCAAACAACTGCTGTGTTAAACAAACAATGACTGCTGTAAATATTATTCAATGTTTTAGAACATCAAGTTAATCTTTTCCTGTAAACAATAATATATATAATTTCAAAATGTAAACAGAACAGCAAATGAGGATTTTTTAAAAGTAATTGCATTGCTGTGGTGATGTATTTATATTCATAAACATGTATTTTTACATAAAAACTATACAATAGTGTTTATATAAATTGTTTCATGCAAAATGCCATATATATAGTCTTCCATATAATCTATAGTAAAATGCTGGATTGATAAAATGATTATTTATTGGTTTGTTTCAGTGAGCGTGTAGGACCCTGGTGGGACCTTTCATCTTTTAAAAAAAAATGGACAAGGCAAATATTGAACGAGGTGTCATTTCATGTCAACAGTGGCGAGATCATGGGAATTCTGGGAAACTCAGGTAAATGACCCAAAACAAGACAAAAGGATTATGTGCTTGTTAAGGCATGAGAGTATATAAAACCAGTGTTACCAGTGTGATCAATGATATAGATAAATTATACCATTGCTATTAATTATATACAGATCTTTTTCTTATGATTCATTGTTTATCATATACTCTGTTATGGCAGTGATAAGCTGTAAGCAAGTAAATGAAGCAATAAACAACGACCAATGAACTTTTCAACACAATTAAGTGCAAAGATAATTTCTATCAATGTAACTATCAAATCATGTCATAAGGTTCATAAACACTTATTGACCTCTCTCTAAAGGTTCTGGTAAGACTACTTTGTTAGACGCCATAGCAGGACGAATTGGGAAATCTGGTACTCTGCTGGGAGAGGTTTTTGTAAATGGAAGAAAGTTAAAAAGGGAGCAATTTCAGGACTGCTTTTCTTATGTACTCCAGGTGAGATTTGTATAGAAATATGTATATTTTCAGTGTGTGTGTGGGGGGGGGGTGGGGGGGGGGGTTTGAAATGTTATCTAAGCATCTTTTGCTTATTGTCACAGAACTTTGCTCAGTCATTGAAAGTGTAAATGGGTGAAAGTGTTTGAATAGGTAACTAGAGGTCAAGTCTGCCACAACAGACCTAAACAAACACAGTGAAGTGGACAGAAAAGTTGGTATGTAGAACCAACTCTAAAATTAATTGCTGCCATACATGACTTCATTATAATATCCTGAGCTATTCATGTGTCTCCTGACTTTGGAGGGATGGCAATAAAGCTATAATCTAATGCAGTAATTAAATATTTCTCATAAACCAAAGGTGCAGATATTGGTACAAAGGTCTTAATTACCATCATCAAAAGTTCATCAAAGTTCCTAAATTATTTGTTGTGTTAACTTTTGTTAATCCACCTGTGGAAAAATCTAATAAAAATCATGATCTGCAAATTTAGTACTTTTTTAACACTAATTTACCATTGAATACCTCACAGCAGAAAAAATATATACTAATGGTATTTTACAGTACAATCTCGATAACCTTCTGAGACATTCTGCCTCGTCTCAGAAAAATAGATAAACCCCAAATGTAGATAAGAACATCAAGGTACCTAAGAACACTTCTCACTTTGCCAACATAGAAACAAAGTTTATCTAACTCATATTATTAAACCAATGACACATGTGTCAATGCTGATATGAACAGTACAAGCACACATCACAATACAGAACAGAAATCAGCCCTCATTGGATAAAAATGCAGAAATGTTTAATTCAGAAGGTACTGTGTGATCTCTTGGTGCAGTGTTTCTTAAACTAGTTTAAACTGTTGACAGAACCTTTAGAAAACATAGTCTTATTATAAATGTTTAATAGACAGATCAGCTATATGTTTGTTCCTCAGAGTGACAATCTCTTGAGCTACCTGACAGTGGAGGAAACTCTGACCTACACAGCTCAGCTTGCTTTGAGAAAGCACTCAGATGAGGCCATACGCAAGAAGGTGAGTTCCTCCCTGTTCCCCCTGTGATGTTATAATGTAAAATTATTATTCATATTTGTTTTAAAACCCTGGTGTGACCTGCCATAGGTAACTGCAGTCATGGCAGAGTTGAGTTTAGGACACGTGGCTCACAGTGTGATTGGAGGCCGCGTTTTCCCAGGCATCTCTGGTGGAGAGAGAAGGAGGGTTTCCATTGCCAGTCAGCTGCTTCAGGACCCTAGTGAGTGTTCTGTGTTGCTTCCCGTGTTATCTTCTCAGTTATCAACTTTTCTCTGATGTTGTTTTCTAAATTTCCTTTCATTTGTATTACATTTTTTATAATATTATTAATTGTGTTAATATATATTAGTCCCGAGAGCGAGATTAATGAGAATTTTATATTATATGAAAATAATAACAATATTACAGGAACAGTAGAATGTTTGTTTAGGTATAGTGTACAAGCACTATAGAGTTTCAAGTAATATAACTTTCAAATATGCTTGCATCTTTATAATAAATGTAGGTTATTTGAATTTGTCACCAGCATAAAACCTCAAAGCCCCTCAAAGGATTACAGAGGAAGGGGCAAATTGCTATTGAAGTAGAATATTGAAAGTGGAAGAGGCTGGGTTATCACATTTTTAATATTAAATTGAGGTCCACAACGGTCCCTCTAGAGCTTTTATCTGACTTTTTGGACCACAGGGGTATCCTGGGACCCTGGACTAAGGATTAGTCAAGACCACTGCAAACTGAACACAAGCCACTAGTTATGAGTGGCATTCATCTGCTACCTTCTCCAATCAAGCATTAAATTAATTAATCAGCCAATTAATTCAGCTGTATCTTTATTTAAAAGAGGACCTATTCATTCTCCTAATTGCTTCAATTAAAAGACCCTCAAAGTTGTTTCTCAAAGGAAATAAAGTAGACTTCTGGAAAGTTTCTCATTTGTTTTATTTTTTTCTGTACATTTTGTGTTATGTAATGTAGAAGTGATTTTGCTGGATGAGCCGACCACAGGATTGGACAGCATGACAGCTAATCAGATTGTGGTGTTGCTTGCTGAACTGGCCAAAAGAGATCGAATCGTCATAGTGACTATTCATCAGCCTCGTTCAGAGCTTTTCAGAGTGAGTACATAGCAGATGTCCCCAAACTGTCCTTACTTAGTTTTTACTCTTACTGAAAAGACACACACATTTTACTTTACATATAATATGACATTTTGTAGTTTAACATCTGATCACAGTTTTGCTATTTCTACTTTGGGACAAGAACTACAATATACTCACATAGGCATATACAAATCCAGTAGAATGGTCTAGCAAAATGTTCTCCTAATACATGCTGCTTCTGACTAGCAAGAGCAATGAACAAATCATTGCTTTGCAGGGCTGTGATGAAAACTAAAGGTTACTGGCTATTTAACAATGACATTTACATTTAGTACAGTGATTTGAAAAAAATGAGGTGCGTTGTTTTGAGATGTTCTTTTGATATAAAGTCAAAAGGCTGACAAATTTTGACAAATATCAACAGATCTTCAACAGAATAGCAATCATGAGTCAAGGAGAACTGGTGTTCTGTGGGCAGCCTGGAGAGATGGTGGACTTTTTCAGCAGCTGTGGATATGAGTGTCCCGAGTACTGCAACCCCTTCGACATTTATGGTAGGACTTTTGCAGCTTTTGACCCAGAACCCTTCAGCTTTTCTATATGTAACAGCCTATATATACCATAAATAATAACTGCCTAAACCTTAATGTACCTTAATGTAGTATAAAATTTTCCTCTTCATATATAAACAGCTGAGGAAGGTGGGATTGTGTGGTTAAACCTGTTCTACTTTTATTTAAACATTCGTTTTGATTGACAGTTGATCTGACCTCTGTGGACACACGCTGCAGTGAGAGGGAGGCTGCCACCTACAGGCGAATGCATGACATCACGTCAGCCTACCGTAGCTCAGAGATCTGTAAAAACATGCTGGAAAGGATTGAGCATAGCTGCCAGAGTCCAGACAAACCCATGGTCCCCTTTAAAAGCAAAGAGTCCCCCACCTGCATGTCCAAACTGAACGTTCTCCTGAGGTAACCAGAACACTGATCATAAATGCTTAAAGAAATAGTACATCCAAAAATGAAAATTTGGTCGCCATTAACTTACTTTCATTAACTTACTATAACTAACCATTAACTTACTGTCACTCCACACAAGTAGAAGGATATGCACTTTTAAGTCTTCTAAACTCATATCATAGCTTAATGTGAAAACATTTCCCATTTACTTAAAAGATATATTGAACATTATGCCATAAATAACTTATTTGTATTAAATAGAGCAAAGAAAATTATACAGGTTTCGATAGATTTGAAGGTGGGTTACTGGTGACAGAATTTTCATTTAATTATTAGTTGCTCACAAGAGATTTCATTAAATTATGGGTTTAAATTATATAGTATTATGGATACTGCATGTACAGCATGTTT
Organism: Yasuhikotakia modesta; assembly: GCA_036877545.1. Lineage (NCBI taxonomy): Eukaryota > Metazoa > Chordata > Actinopteri > Cypriniformes > Botiidae > Yasuhikotakia > Yasuhikotakia modesta. The sequence goes on from JBAJNP010001535.1 coordinate 13,904, forward strand.
TATAGTAAACTCTTCTCTTTCTTCCTCACACTCATTCCTGAATGCAGGAGGACTGTGCGTAATGTTTCTCGTGACAGGATGGGGATTCTCATGCGCCTCTCCCAGAATCTCATCTACGGCCTCTTCATTGCTTTTTTTGTCATGAAGTTGGACATTAATGTAGCTAAAGGTGCCGTGCAAGACCGAATCGGCATAATCTACCAATCTATGGGTGCCTCACCATACACCGGCATGCTGAATGCTGTGGCTCTGTGTGAGTACTGCATCCCCTCCTGTGTCTTTTTTTCTTCCATATAAAGCTTGGTATTACAACAAGAAAAGTGTGTGTATAAAATTACAGGTCTTTCAGCCTTGTTAAAAAGCTGCCAGTGCCGCAGGTTTAATCCCAAATTACAGAGCAGAGATGATGGATGAAAGGTGCAGCAGCAGTTAGATTGATTAAGGTGATCCTTCAGGGATACATAATTCATGTATTTCGCTCTCTGATATTTGCATATCAGTTCATGGCTGATAAGTGATTACATCTCACAGTAGGTCAGTGGATAGAGAGATAGAAAAAGGTGCAAAATGTTCCCAGGACGTCCATAATTATTCTCAGACCTTGAACATAGATTCCCTGAGATAGCACATAACTGATACTGCAAAACATGTTTGCTACTGTTTTTCACATTTCACCTCTTTAAGTATAAAGTGTTACAGTATAAATCTTGCCCATCAAGGAACTTATTTCTTATACTACCATTTTTTTACAGTTCCTGCTTTAAGGGCCATTGCTGATCAGGAGAGTAAAGATGGCTTGTACCAGAAGTGGCAGATGTTTCTGGCTTATATTATTCATATTCTTCCCTTCAGTATAATCAGCGTGTTCGTCTTCACCTCATTCTTATACTGGTAAGCCTGAGGGTGTGTGTGAAGTTTCTTCAGTTCATCAGATCTTGGGTCTGATGTTACTACAGTTCAAATGTGGGTTTATGTCTGGGTAATCTTTTTAATCTCTCATTCTCTATTACTAACAAAAGTTATGTGGGTTATAGTTCTGCTCTGTTGTTTGTTTAGGACTGTTGGCATGAATCCAGATCCCTTGAGGTTCCTGTGTTTTTCAGCAGCGGTTCTGGTGCCTCACGTTGTGGGAGAACTCTTAACACTGGTCTTGTTGGGTGTAGTTCAAGACCCCAACATGGTCAATAGTGGGGTAGCTCTACTCAATATAGCTGGTATCATGGTGGGCTCAGGGTTTCTAAGGTAAAGAAATTATTTGCAATATGGCAATTTAGGCTTATACTTTTTATTCCAGATACATTAAATTAAATAAATAAAACTAAACTAATTTTATTAGTTAGGTTATAATTAATTAATTGTTTACCTAATAGTAAAATAATTGTAAAAGCTTCTATAAAAACATCTCTAACCTGTAAATATTAATAATTGCATATATATAACAATAGAAATGGCCCAGTGCTATACTTTATTTGCTGTTCTGGATTATTCATAAGAAGACTAACATTAAAATATTCTATTTTGTAGGGGGTTTAAACAAATGCCTGTGGTGTTCCAATGGCTAAGTTATCTAACCTTCCAGAAGTACGGCTGTGAACTTCTGATCGTCACAGAGTTCTATGGGCTAAACTTCACCTGTAGTAAGAGAAATTCTCATTCTTCTCAACGGAATGCATCGGGTTCAAATATTGAGTTGTGCATATATCCTACCACACCCTCTGATTCATGATTCCTCTCTCAGCACCTGTAGCTGGTTTGCCAGGATCTTGTGTCATTGATAACGGCAACACAATCATAGATGAGGGTTATCCTGGTGCACCTTCACGCTACACACAAGACTTCCTCCTGCTCTATGCATTCCTGCCTGCGCTCATCATACTGGGCATTATCAGCTTTAAGATACGAGACCACCTCATTAGACGCTAACCTTTAGTGTGTGTGTGTGTGTGTGTGTGCAAATGTAAATAGAATGCTGTTTTATGTTCTTTATTTAACACACAGGGTATCTGTGGATCACATATTGTACATCATATTCATGAAAATTGCGTTAACCAAAGCATCAACAAAAAATATCAAGGCATCAAAATTTTCCAGAATTTTCTATACATTTTCTTTAAACTGTCAATCATTGCCATATGTAGTATATTTTGTGTTATCCAATAAATGTTTAATAATAAACAAACTTGTTTTGTCTAATGTTCTTTAATTGTGCTTTATTTATAATGGGCTTCAGTTTAAGTTCAGTTTTAAATGTGACACTGCTATTGCAAAAGACTGTGGTTATAATCAGGCATGTAAACAAATGTTTAGAGTTTACGATTCGAAGCTTGTTTTATACGGACGTTAAATAGATGAATTCATTCTCAGGGAAACTCAATTTCCCAGAATACCCTTGCAGAAACATAATCAAACAGCGACGTTACCCCTCGCAACGGTAATCACGCATCATTGCAGCGTCAAGACTGAACACAAGCTAATCTTCGTTTCGCTAATAAAAGCAGCCAAATTGTGGTTATGCCTAAGATAAGGTAAATTACTGACCGAGATATAATAAATATTATTATTGAACATTATTTTTATTGGTATAACGTTTTAGTTACGTTGAATTTGAACGTTTGGTAAGGGGGTATATGAGTCATGTTGTTTATTAAACATACACATTGGCTAGTCGTTGCTGCTAATAATTTAATAATTATCATTTTATTGGTTCATAGTTCGGATACATTATGGGATGTGGCTGCAGCTGAAGTTCGCAGCAGGGAGAACAGGGCTGGTGAAGAGGATACCGAGGAAGATGCGCACTTCGCCAACGAGAGGACGGTGTTTTTTATGGGCAGTAAAGCAGGGGTATATACGCATATGCCTAAAATATAACATTATAACTACGCTAAGCACGCTGTATACAGTTTTGCCAAAGTTATGTGCTCATGCCAAACAAACTCTTAAAAACACGTTGGCCTCAGTTGTCAACAAACCCAAACATTTGACCATTTACCTTTCTGTTATTTGTTTCAGGGTAAAACAACAATATTGCTGAGGTTTCTTGACAGGTGAGTTTAAGGTGTTTTACTTTATATTTAAATAAACTTTTTAAAGCATGTCACGTCACTTGTGTTTTTTTCATTAAAGAGATGAAGCCTCTAAACCCACTCTTGCGTTGGAGTACACTTTTGGTAGACGAGCTAGAGGTCATAATACGGTAAGTGCAGAAACTTTCTTAGTGTGGATTTGAAATATCCCAAGACAGAGGTGTTTGAGTACATGAATGTGTTAGAGTTACATAAATGTTTTATTAATGCACCTAAGCTATATATACTGTACTGTTCTCTGCAGCCTAAAGACGTAGCTCATCTGTGGGAACTGGGAGGAGGGATCTCTTTATCAGACCTAGTTCAGATTCCCATCACAGTGGAGAATGTCAGGTTTGACCTACAAACACATTATATCTTATTTGTATTTTTCTCTGTGTTTATTTCTCCAAGAAAAGGTTTATATAAAGCAAATGCGCACATTAATGCTTTTTTTACAGTACATTCTCTGTGGTACTTGTTTTGGACCTGTCTAAACCCAATGCATTGTGGGAGACCATGGAGAGGCTTCTTGGGTCAGCGCGAAGTCAGGTGGAGAAAGTGTGTGCCTCCCTACAGAAAACAGGAGAATCCAGATCCAGCAAACAACAAAACCAGATCAGAGTCCCACGAGTCCTTCACAAGGATTATCCAGTCAGTTGTTAGAAGGGCACAACTTCTGTATATAAAGCTTGTGCATTATTATTGCAGTCTGTAACAATAAACGTTCTCTCTTCATTAGGACAGAGAGCTCATTAGCCCTTTCCCGGTACCTCTTCTTATAATTGGTAGCAAGTTTGACATCTTTCAGGTGAAAACCTCATAGCATTATAGACATGTTAAAAATGAGTCTGTATGTTTATGCTGAACTTTCTCCTTGCAGGACTTTGATTCAGAGAAGAGAAAGATTATCTGTAAGACTCTACGTTTTGTTGCCCACTTCTATGGAGCGTCATTGATTGTAAGATGAAACTCCTACTAATGACAAATGTGTATATTTGTAGCAATTTGTACAATATTATTCTGTAGTTTAAACATTATTCGGAGTTGACATTGTACTTTTATTGCAACCCAGCTTTATTTATGTCTTCTGCAATGCCATGTTTTAATGTTCATAGTTCACCAACAACAAATTAGAGGTGGCAATGTCTAAGGCAAGGAGTTTTGTTAATCAGCTGGCGTTTGGGACTGAAAGACCGTATGAACATTTAATACTTCTATTGAACTTCCACTCTGAGGTATTCTTCTGACATATATCTGAGAAATAAAACTTAATTTATTTTCTCCTGTATTTTTTTAGAAAGTCTGTCTCTACGGATCCCAGCAAACCTCTGATTATTCCAGCTGGCCTAGATTCCCTCAGTCAGATTGGTAAAATCTTCAGATTGGATCAGCATTATAGTTTTTAATTAGTTATATTTTAATTAATTCTTTATGTATTTAATTCATAATTCATATATGTGTCATATCAATAGGTGTTTACTGTATATCTGATTCACTGATCCTACAGGCCCCCCTGTATCATCTGAAGTTGATATTGGATCCCTACATGCCAAAAACCCCTTAGACCTCTGGAAAAAAGTTTTTGAAAGGGTTTTTCCACCTGAGGTATATTTTGACATTGAGAAACAACATATACATCTGACAAAGTTAATAAAAGATGAAGGGTCATTTAACCCTTTCATTTCAGAGCACCAAGGAACGTATAGAGCTGAAAGATCCTGCTAAAGACCCTCAGTACAGTGAGCCCCTTATAGATTCAATGAGAGCACAGAAAGACCAGGTACTGTAAGAGCAACAGCTTCCACATTGTTAGATGCTGACAAGCATCTAACAATGTTTCGTCCTGTATTAACCTCTAGTCATGTGTGCATATTATATGTTTATATTATATAGCGTATATTATATTATGCTACAATAAAGCTGTACTTCTGATGACTGATGCTCCAAACTGATACTTGCTCTACTTTGTTTGAAATATATTGAACGAAAGTGACCCTACACTGTACAATTTCTGCCCTTTAGTAGCCTCTCACCTACTGTTTATAGTGCTATAAATGTAGATTTTGTTTGTCACTAAGAGTTTTTAAAGACACAATTTTTTTCTTGCCTGTTTCCTTAGGAGCTGGAGCAGTACAGACGACAACAGGCAAAGTCATGGAAAAGTTTGGAACTGGACTCATAGATTTTACCTCCATGTCCTGCAGAAGCTGAACTCAGTATTAAAGCAGTACATTGTATCACATGGACTATAAAATAATGAGTATAATGAGCAACATTACTCACTGTACAGTATTTACAACAGTTACGCCTTTTTGTGCTGTTTGGATAAACTGTATAATGTTTAAATGTGTAAAATGTTTTTACATTTCTTTGTCATAATTTTGTTGTTAAAGAATAATTTATAGAATATATTTTGAATTTGTTACTCTTATATTAATAGATTTGCTTTTCAAAAGTATTTCTAGATAAATTACATTTCTCAAATCTGACACAAATACACACATTTCCAAATTGAAACATTTATTCAATGCTGTTTCCCCCTTTGTTTATTGAGAGTATGCAAAATGCTTAAAAAAGTGCCATAACAATAAAATGTATTTAAAAAAACAAATAAATAAACCATACATAAAAACAATGAAATGGGAAAAACAATGGTATGATTCACAATGGGTAAACCACATTGGAAAAAGATATTGTACCAAGTACTATATCTGCTTTCTACACTCGTACAGTGGTGGACTGTACACAGGTTACGTCTGTATGTAAGAGGGAAGTCCAATTATAAAGGTGTTTTGAATGGGTATATAGTGGTTTAATAACCTTTTGTGCCCTGAATTTTATCAATTTCACATTATGCATTTGATGTGCAAAATCAAACTTTTGCACATTGACTCAAGTCTTGTTTTCCTGTAAAGACTAAAAGAATACTGGGCACTTTGTGACAACATTTATAAAACATAGAAAAGCCCACTGCTTCTATTCTGTCTAGTACCTAACTGTACTATTAGCTAAAACTCTAATTACAGTTGCATTTAATTTACGAAATACTTTTCTACAGGGCTTCACAAAGAAATGTCAGGTAAGTGGTTGAAAAAACATGAGCGGCAGAAGAAATGTGGGACTACAATAAACACAAACAAAAAGATGAAACATTTTCTATGAGATGGCTAGCAGGTGTCAGAGCCATGAGGTCACAGACAATCTGTTATGCACAAAATGCTAGAAAGGTTAGTACACTCATCGCTAACAGTCATAAGGCGAATTCAGCTCTTAACAGCGCTGATCAAAGGATAAATAATCAAGATTTTGCCAGGGTGCAGTTTACTGATCTATTAGTGCATGCCATGCGTTTGTCTGCAAGTTGCATCAAAAATTGCATCAAAGAACTTCAACAGATATTATCAAAGATTATTACATTTAAAAAAAAACATTCACCAAATTGTAATTAAGATTAATGCACTAAAATGCGGCCTATGACATTTTATGAAATGCAGTCATCGAAACTGACTGAAATTGCACGGTGTGTAAATAGCATTTTGAATCAGGTTTGGTAAACTGTATTGTTGCACTGTTCAGAGGTTAATAAGGTAACGCTCAGAGGAGAGCAGACAGGCACTGGAGTTGTCTTCATCTTTCACAAGAGATCAGTCTGGCAGTTCACAGGGCCTAAAGCTGGACGGCCGCTTGCCTGCAGTCACATGCAGCTGTGTTTGTTTTGGTGTGTGGTTTTGCTCAGCAACACGAAGCAGTCAGTCCAGGTCCTAAAAGCTACACTATAGGGTGGAAACAACAAACATTCCCCTTACACAGTCCTTGAAGGACACATATGGAACACTACGTTACACAGTACATACACAAATATAAGACCCATTCAGAAACATTTAGTTCCATTAGTCCAGTTTACTGTTAAATTGTAAGAAAGATCATTTGCTAGCGATGGCACTCTCCTCTCCAGTGGGGTGTGTGCGGTTGATGTTTAGTCCCACACTGGGTAACTCTTGGCTAGGGCTGGTTATGGTCATTGTTGGCTGGGAAGCTCCATTAGTGGGCAGAGGCCCCCACACTCTCTGAGATCCGGGGCTGGTTTTGGGTTTGGTAGGACTGGTCAAGCCAAGGCTGGTCAGAGCATCAAGGGTTCCATCAGGGTCCACCATGACATTTATAACTGCAGGGATGGACAAATAAAACAGACAGTGTGAATGTGTGTGCAAACATCAGTGACTGAATGAGGTCACATTACACCAGGTAGCAAAGACTCACCCTGCAGCTGCTTCTCAACCCTCTTGAGCTCTGTTAGTATAGATGAAATGTCCTAAATTGAACAAACATTACAGAAGAAGTACAGATCAATGTCAGTTACATTAGACTAATGTACTAATTGTAAACTAATAAAGACAGGCATTTTTCAAAGTGAATTTACCTTGTTTGCCGTTTTGGGAAGTGGAACTTCATTTTCTAAACATAGTTTACGCTCGATATCGTCCCAGTTTCTGTCCTTATCTTTGAACAATATCCTTGAAAAACAAAACGGAAAGACTCTAATCTCAAAGAGCTTAATTATACACTAAATGCATTGGCATATGGTCAGACTTTAATCTATACTATTGATAGTATAGTTTTAAACTTCCACAATATGATGTTATTCTGCTTAAACTTAATTCTCCCTAATGTAAAACTATTGGTATATCAGCCATTGGTGAAACATTACACTTTAAATGACTCCATGACTAACCTGATTTTGCCAGCAGTTTTATCTACACACTGTCGGATTTTTGAAGACAGCTGAGAAACTGATGTGAGCAATAAACTGTCCAGCACCGCCTGCAAACAGAACCACAGAGAACCCACAAACATCATCCAGTCATCATATCAAACTTGACATAAGTAAATCTAAACTACATCAGTTTATAAATGCAACAAAATATTAAAATTCAATTACATTTACACAGTAACTTCAACAGATTATATATATACTGCAGGTACTGTACAGACAAATCCGGTGCTGTAAACCAAACATATTCAATATAGAAATGTGATTTATTACATAACAAAAAGCAAGACAATATAAGGCATTAGATGAGTTTTCAGGCATTAGATAAGGTTCTTACCGGTCTCACCTCATCCCGGTTCCAGGTACGTCTACGCAGGGCTGTCTGAGGGTCCAGGCTATCCGGGGCCCTGGGTCGAAGCTCCACCAGTCTTCCATTGACTTCAGTGCCTTTGGTTTGTACTACAGGGGGAATCTTCCTGAAGTTCAGACTTTCATCAAAAACTCTCTCTACCAGCTGCAGAACATGATGGAATACAAGAAAGGGAAACAGTAAATAACTGTCTTGATGTACAGATGCTACATTTTCAGAGCAGTGAAGCTGACCTCTTCTCTGGTGTCGATGGCAGAACCCGGCGTGGTGGCGGCTGTGCTAACTGTGGTGCTGGGGGCGGTGCCAGAGGAGCTGACCGAGTCGATTTCGCCTGCCACATCATGGATCTCCCGTGCCAGGATGGCCAGATCCTTGGCAAGGTCCTGACTGATCCTGCGCACACAGGGAAATAACCTGTTAACCTTCAGATGGGTGTCTAGAAACTAGGGGTGCACATATAAACAAACAAATAAATATCATGCAAAAACATAACGCAATATAAACAAACAAAAGGTGGTCCCTACAGGATTCAGGCTCATGCACATATATACAACATTATATTAAAGTACATGCATCATATGTAATTAGACAAATAAAACATGCTTAAATAATCAAGATATTTTTACAGCTGAATCACATTGGTTGTGTATAAAATCTTAATCTGACTTTAACCGTTAACTCCTATATTCCAAACAAGGGGCTTCAGTGTATGCAGAAAAACACAAGGTGGCAGAGTTGCTACATGTACAAATCACAATACTGTTGCAAGGACTATGTTGTTAAAAATGCATTAAGTATTATCTGAAGTTTTCCTAACTGCTAACATAAGAGTGTGTCCTCCAGCAATATATTTAAATACAGTCTCTCTCTGTGTTTGTGCTAATATATGTTCAAGACTAATTGTATTATAAACATAATAATAAACATAACATAAATATAGTGAACACTAACATCACAAAGGCTTTGATTCAGGTATATTTTAATTTCTCTATAAATATTAAAATCAGGTTTATAATCTCAGTGCATATTTAAGTGTGTATGCATGGAACAGAGTTGATGAATACCTGGCAATCTCCTCACTGTGGGCTGTCCAGTCTCGTATGTATTCCTCCTGCTCTTTCATCCTGTTCTTAAGCAGGAGACCTCCAGGGCTGGTGGTGAGAGGGGCAGGCCCACCTGGCCTGCTGGCGCGGAGGGTCGTGCCCGGTCGCAGGCGGATGTGTTTGGGAGAGTTACGGTTGGAGCCAAATTCATCCTCAGAGGTAGAGGCATATTCAGGAGGAACACGTCTCCACCTGTTATTGGCTTAAAGGAGAGATTTGTGGTGTATGAAGTGTGTTATAAATTACAAACACAATTTATAATGAACAAATAAATATGACCCATGTTAATAGAGATACTAGTATCTCCTTTGGGAGCATTTATTGTATTTTTGGTAAATCTTTGTTAGAGAAGATTATTAAACAACTTGCATTAGTGTTTCAAGGAACAACAAACACACTAATTCTTCTTCCCCATTGGCTTAAAATTTATAAATATTTCCATTAAATGGTAATACTTAATCAGGAATAAAACTTAACACTGGTTAATGCAAATAGCATTTCAGTTTGATTACTTGTATTATCCACTACACTAAACATCCCCCAATTAACACCATGTTGCAAAAGGGGATGAAGTGAAAATTTATATATATATATATATATATTGTAAATGGTTTCAGTGAAAACTAAGGGAATTTAACAGTTTTCTTGGCAGAAACCAAACTTATTAAAAGCAAACTGCAAAATAATGACCAACTATAACCAATACTACTTTAGCAAGTGATGAAAAGGTCTTATTTAGGGTTGTGATACGGGTTAAAAATTGGCTTGCAAAAGTATCAAATCAAAGTACCAGCGATCCAATGACTACAAACGTTCTGAGTTACCGCTGTGTCCTCTGAAGCATAAAATGTTATGTTGTTCTAAGCATGTGCCACCAGGGGGAATCTGGTGGAAATACATTGACCTTCAACTCTCATTGCTCAGTGCTTGCATCAGCATATCTTACTGTAGTATAAAAGGCCAGTTTTCCCCTGATTTGCCATTGATTTACAAATTGTTATTGCTATTTTTGCATTAACACAATTTAACTTTTATTACTACTAAATTTTCCAAAGCGCTGATTATATACATAGATAATGTGATGTGTTTAAAGACCTGCTATTTTTATTTAATGGGGTAGTGAATAAGTTCATTTTCATCACTGCATGCTCCTAAGAAAATATAACAAAAAAAGTCCACACGTCTGCTAGAAAGACATTTAAAAGCATGCAAGAATCTGTTCTTTCTGAGTTTGAGTTTCTACAGTTCACACTGTCACATCTTCAGTATTAGGTATTTAAATGAACTTTTTTGCAAGAGCCTGAAACACACACACACAATGTCCAGAGACGGTACAGTACCCATGGCCTCCTCCTCTGTGAGAACAATTTCAGGCTCAATTTGGGTTTCTGTACAAAATGGGATCTTTATAAATATCACAAGCATGCGGAGACATACAATTACAGTCAAACATGGAACTTTACAAAAGTATGGGTTTTATAATTCTGATTTAGTACTGATACAGGGGAATTAGTATTACCTCTACAGGGGTATTAAAATATTGTGGTTCTGAGACAACCCTAATGCAGAATATTTTAAACCTTTTATTAGACAGTTGACACATTAGACATGTGACTATGGGACTGTTTTTTAAAACCTTTTCACTACACTTGTGAAACAACAAAAACATTTCCTGAAAATATACAAACATACCACAGCTAATACCATTATATTTCTCCTTACCGGATGGGGTGCTGTTGACAGGTGCTGTTTTCGTCTTGGGGTCTGATAGCTTGGAGACACTATTGGCTCGCATACGTGCTGTTAGCTTGTTGTCCATCGGTTGCTGATTTGTGCTCCTCAGTCCCAGGCGAAGGGCCGTCTCAGATGACACACGAGCTGCTGTGGTCCGAGTAACTATCGCCTCAGAATCACTCCGTGCTGAAAATGAACCAAGTCTGGTGCGGCGTGGTTGTGCTAGCAGGTCAATCCGTGACTGTGCCTTTCTCCCTGATGGTGGCCTGGAAGTTGAGCTGGTGGTGGACACCTCAGATGCCACTGAAACTCTGTCTGCATCTGCAAGGTCAGTGTCTGAAGTGTCCCCGAGTCGAGCCCTGCGCAACAGGGATGCCCTCGTAGGACGGGGCTGTGGCAGACCAGCTTGCTTTGCAAGGGATGTGGTGCTAGTTTGGAGTGTTTTGCTAGGCTTAACAGACTTTGCGTTTTTGCTAGTGTCAAGCTTGGACTGGAAAAGGTCCTCGGTAGAGGTAAACTGACCTCTGGTGTGTGAGTGGCTGGAATACATTTCCTGGTCCGAGGACAGAATATCTGAGATGGCTAATGATGATGTCTGGTCATCATCTGTGAGGTCCTGGGATGGCTGACGACCACGAGAGGTTGTCTGTCCTGAACGGCGAGCATCCAAGCGACTTTCTGTAGTCTTGGTCTTAGTCTTCTTCTCCAAACGTTCTCTCGCGCTGGTTGTAGTTTTTGCTGCAGTGGCTGCATTGCTTTTTTCTCTGTAAATGCTGCTGAGAGACCGTCGCTTCTGCACAGCCTTTCGATCAGTCTCAGTTGCTGCCTGGCTGGCAGTGCTCGCTGTATCAATATCAGACTCTGGAGAGAGTGGGCATGCTGGGGGACAGTTAGGTGGCACTGGCGAGTCCAACTTTTTCTCATCACGGAGCTTGGCCTCTAGAAAAGCCATCACAGCTTCCGTGTCTTTGAGGAGAGTTGCTGTGTCCATGCTGCCCACCGAGTCACTGCGCTCCCGCCCACCATTCTGCCGGTTGATGTGAGGAATTAGGTCTATTGGCACATTTCCACTGGGCTTCTCAATGGTAAAGCTGCCCTGCCTTACCAGGGGCTTCCCAGACCTCTCCCCATCACTTTCTTTACTCTTGTCTTCAAAGCGTCTCCTACGCCCCTCCTCGGTTCTTCTCTCCTCACTTCCTGAAGGATGTGCAGAAGGCTTTGATGATGACTGTTGTCTTTGCTTCCCATCCACTTTGAAGCTCTTGGCTTGGCTGGGCTTGCCAGGGTCAGATTTCTTTTTGTCCAAAGCACCCAGGCACTCGCCATCACCCTTGTGGTCATTGTTACTTTCCTTTTCCTGGGGTTCTGTGTCTTGCTTCTCACCAATCTCAGAACGCTTGATCTTCTCATCTGTAGGAAGCTGGGGTAGAGTCCTTCTTTTGCGTTCAGCTTGGCTGGAGGTGGTTGAGCCAGTACTTTTGATGGAGACCCCTGACTCAAGGGCAACAGCATCTGGAGTACAATAATAAATTAGAAGCTATCATGTCTAATACATAATGTGAAAAAAAATACAAGTTATTGAATCACCTATTCTTCACAATCTTCCCTAGGCTGCAGTCATTCCTGTTGTTTGTGTCACCTTTCCTACCATGCTTTTCTTTTCCAGACTCCTTTATATTAATATGCTTTGATACAGCACTGTCAATGATCAGCCTCCAGACTGTTAAATTAGTAAGTCCTCTCAATTATGGTGGTTGCATGTACTAAACTAGACTAAAATATACCCATTTTTTTACTGTACAGCATGAGTGACAATTTATTCAAGCTCAAAATTAAATATTTCAATATGAAATATTCACATTTTTTAAGGTTTCTGTATTTTTTACAGAAAAAAACCTGGGACATACCTGTTATATTTTAGCAAAATAAAAGCAGTTACCTCGCTCTTGATGGACAAAAGCTGGTGGTTCTCCTCCAGAGCCCTCTGGGTCTGTTCTTGTCTGGTTAGCTGCTAAACTGGCCCACTGCGAAACCCAATGAGAGCTTCCAACTGAAACACCCTCCGCAAGTTTCTACAAACAAAGTGAAAATGTTACTCAGCAGTAATTACCTGATTGAAAGGTTGTGTACAATTAATTGTAGCCATAGTCAGATGCTATATTGTGAGTGTATCTCAGATGTGATCAGCATTTACATCTGCAAATGTGTAAATTTAGTGTAAATTTAGCAACTACTATTAACACTTCTGCAACTACTATTAACACTTCTCTCTCTTTTCCTCCTCTTTTCTCCCTTGCCTCTCTCTACTGTCTCTCCAAAAAAAAAAAAGGGGATGGGTGGGACAACAGCACTTGTTTACTTACGTTATACTAGTCTAGGGAAAATGGTACCATGCTTATAAGATCGTTGTTGTTCTTTTTTAGTTGGCGCACTGTTTCTATTGTTCCTTCAATTGTACGTCGCTTTGGATAAAAGCGTCTGCTAAATGCATAAATGTAAATGTAAATGTAGTGCTAATCAGTAGCCAATTGTCACTACTTGGTTTAAAGTTGAATACCTGAGGTTTAAAAATGGAATTTTAAAAATTCCAAATTTAGGATTATTCTTTTGTAGCCTTCTGTGTCATTGTATGTGTGTGTGTGTGCGTGTGTGTGTGTGTGTGTGTGTGTGTGTAAGAGCACTACTTTTCATTTCTAAACTGGATCAGAAGTGGCCAGTTCTCTGTTTCTGACAAGGAAGTGGTCAGTTAAGGATGTGACAGGCATAGATGTATGTAGCACTATGACAACATTCTTGAAAATCACTTCCAATTAATTTAATTTATTCAAACTCCATCTCAAGAACAACTCTTAACATCAGAAACAACCAACATTCAGTTTAAACTGTAGGCAAATCAATAAACATGCTACAAAAATACTTGATTATGAAAACCTGACATCGTTGCTGTGCTGACTGTTCATTACATAACAAACAAACAAAAGTATAATGATGTCATTAGCACACAAAATATACAATATAAAACACAAAATTATTTGAAATATGTAAATGTGTGCGTCAGGTTCAGTTATTGAAGCAGAAGTGAGTTATGAAATCAGAAATATAAAATAAATTGTTTTTGTACCTCTGAAGAGTTGAGCTTCTTGCTGTCCTTCCGTTTCTCAGGGCAACCAGGTTCCTGAGAGCTCTGAACTCCAAACACCTACATGTTATGAAATACAAAAGCAGACATGTAGACGAATCAAGTTCTGTTCCATTTAACACTAAGCTATGAGACAGTGGCACCTAGGTGGTAAATCATTTCAACTAATAAGCCCCATCTCAAGTACCAAACAGAAAAACCTAATGGAGACCTTCTATACGTATGGTAAATGTTCCTCAGTTTGGCCTTCCACCATCATTTACCCAACATCCCAATCTTTATTGTCTTTGATGAAAATGTATACAGCATGTATACCACACACACACACCACACATGTCTATGTAGTTGAAAATGAGAAAATGTATGCTTTTCTGAGGCTGTTTGTGGTACTTTTTAACTGTATGCACCCCAGTCATAAACACATAAACCTTCAATAAGTAATAGCACACAGACGTTACATTAAAAGGAGAAGCTTTAAAACTCCCTCAGGATGAAGTGAATAATGGAAGAGCTGATTGGTTGGCCACATGAGGACCATTATAAAGCCATTAGACAGCTTCACAGCATGAAGCACTTGATGTTCAGAGTGAGATTTCCCAGATAAACACAACATTCTCACTGGGCTCAAGAGCGCATGAAGAAAATCATTACAGTGCCAGCAAAAGCAGATTTTCCCCTAAACATTCTGGTTAGCATTTGTTTTAAAGCCCTAAACTTATGTATTAAACTACTGCAATTTAATCCATCAACATGATAAAAATTAAGCCAATTAAGTAATCGCGAAGGCTACAGTGTTTACCAAATGTCAAAACCTCCATATAGTCGTGAATAAAGTCTAAAACAATGGCTGAAACATAACTGTATGACTTACAGAACATGAGTCAACAAATGACATACTTAACATTGCTAACACATGAGATAATGAGAACATTTTTAAAGGTGCTATTATTTTGGAATTTCTGGAATGGCATAAAAAAACAATCCCTTTGCTTGACATATTGTTTGAATACTGTTTCCTGAACTGCACTATGCTCTGTAAACTGCAAACAACACAGTGGTTGGATTCTTTGTTAAGCCAGAACAACTGATACTTTCAGCGTTCAGGTTTATTAAAATTTTCCCATGCATGAAATGAAGATGATGCATGTAGTCATGTTGTGACTAAGTCTGGTGTAAGGCAGAAAACAGCACTTACAGTACATTTTACACTTAGTAATGTGTTAATCAGGAGAAGTTTCAGATTCTTCTACCTTATCAATCATTCGCCGTGCCTCCTCTTCCTCAGGGTTGTGGTTATCCAGTTCAATGGTATATGTGCCTTTGTCACTCTGGTCATCATCTTGTTTCTTAGGCTCTTCTGTAGCACTGGTCTGACCAGCACCACCAGAGCTCTGTACCACATTTGGTTCCACCGACCTTTGCTTGAGCAGAAGCCGAGCAGCCGTGGGGGCGACCACTGCCAGGGATGACGTGCCCTTGCTGCCATCTGTTGTCATGGCAACGGTCTTAGGGCGTGAGGGCGGTGTGGGACAAAGACCCTCCCCTGCCACTCCCCCAAGAAGAGGCGCAGTCTGAGAAAATGAGTAAGAGCGTCTTTTGCGAGGATTATCCTCGTCATAGAACTCTATCATAAAGGCGGTGCGGCTCAAGGTGGACCCCTCTGTTCTGACCCGACCCACTCCAGCAGATATCAGACGTTCCTCTAATGCTGCGTGGCGTTTACTGCCAAACCGAAGACCAAGGCCATTTTCGGAATCGCTCTGTGTGCCATCCTCATGCTTGCTACCTGTAACAGAAGACGAACGTCTTAATTGGTAGAAAAAAATGCCTAAAGCAAAATCACAGATATGACAAGCTTTAATTCTGAAAGAAAAACTACAGCCGGACTGAAAACCTGGCAGACACTAACTAAGCCCTACTCTAACTACAGCAGAGTAAGAAAAATGCAAAGAGTTGGAGGAGGGGGGCATCTATTCTTTAGTTTGGTCAAATAAAGAAACGCCATAGAGTCGAAACTGAAAGCTTCTGCTCTCAGAGGCTAAAGAAACAACCACACCACTCCAGCAGTGAAACAAAGCAGCTCTTCTGGGTCTTTGAATAAAGAGATCTGGCCCCACTGGTCCTCTATGAGTCAGACTGCATTTACTCTAACTAGTCCTATAACACTAAAGTAAACATATTCAGTTGCACAAATACAGCAATCAACTTTCATCATTGTTTTAAAGCCTTCCGGTAAAGCTTTTTACAATGTGTCAATGGCGCCGTCTAAGATCATGAATTTTAATATTTTAGATTTTAAAGGTATCGTTTGCTCCAAAACAAACATTTGGTCTACATTTACGCAGTCTTATGCTGTTACAAACTCATAATAATTTTTCCTTTCCCCATGAAACCAAGAATGCCTGCAAGTGGACGGTGATTTATTATACCAAAAAAGATCATAAAAATATTATGTATGATTCATACATACTTTATATTTAAAGTTGTCTGATGCCATAAAATGGCTGACAAATGTTTTTAAGTGAAAATCTCTTCTGAAATGAACTACATAAACCATACAGGTAACTACCATGCATTATGTTTGACTGAACTCTTCCTTTAATATTTATGTTCAAATTTCCTTCAACAGTTTTCCAAATTCCAAACAAGTGTTTTCCCCTCAAAGATCACAATAAAACAAGCCATCAAACGATCGAAACAAAGATCCAAACTTACCATTGCATGATAACAATAACAATCCCACTCATCAGTTCTCTGATCTCACCCCACAAAACAAACAGTAGCATTACAGTTTCAGAAAGCCAACTGCGTTAACAAACACAAGCTAGCAAGAAAAGAACCACGCCTGAGACTGGATAGACTGCATAGTCTAACTGCCTTCATCAATTATCAGCTCTGCACGTTCAAGGCTCACATATGTACAGCTGTCAGTGTTCCTCTGGCTGCAAAGCACACACTCCTTACAAATTAACATCCATTTCATTATAGAATTAAGCTATGCTGAGACGAGGGACCTTTCTTGTTTCAATGGTGAAGTTTATACAATAACAAAAAAAGCCCTACAATAGAGAAGCATCCTTGGCGATCTATATATTAAGAGTTTGTTTATTGGAATCCCATCTTGATCTCTAAAGCTAACACTGCCACTTACATCAGTTATTAGATCAGATATCAATGCAGGTTTAAGGACAGAAAGAAGCATAGCTAATACCACACACACAAAATATCTGCAGGTTGCAGAGTTCAGTACAGGACAGTCTGCTGATGTCATGATTACTGAACTTCTTTTTGAACAGCAAAAAGAAATTCAGAAAGTTCATATTTAAAGATCATATTCAGCTTTCTTAGAAAGTTCTTAAAAAAGCAGCTAATATAAAGGAGTGGATGTCTATAAGATTACAGAGACTATGCCTCTGGTGGTGGACATCTATGGTTAATCCACATATTATTTAGCTTAATACATAGAGCTTTAATTCTTAATTCTTTAACTGTGTTAAATGCTCAGTCACTGCATGACTCCTTAAGCACTTCTCAAGTACATCTCTTTTAAAACTGTGAGGGAGGGGGGGAAGATGTAAGGAACACAGACATTATTGTAGGAAGCTTCAGGCTGATATAAACTCTCAAAACTCTTTCTCCGGGGCTCCAAAGATGAGGCCCTCTGCACTGCCTCTCTCATAAACTCATCTACACTTTGTGCAAATTATCAATCTGCAACACATGAAACAAAAACGAAGGAAAATACAAGGGTGAAAATGAATACAGTGAGAGAAAATGTGTTTTGTGTTCCAAATTAGAGCATGAGGTGATGGATGGGACATGATGGTAAGTACACAAAGACAGAATTTTCATTTCACAAATACTGTTACACAAAAAGATTAGCAATTGGCTACTTTAACTGTCTTCACACTTGGACAAATGACTTCTGCTTGTTTTATTCTTATTTCTAAGTTGCTGTGTATTAAAGTATTTATTAAATAAATAAATATGACGCCGTACCTTTAAGTCTCTTCAGATGAACAGGCACGTCGCTTTTGATACTCTTACTGTCTTCTTCTGTGGACTCACGCCTCACTAAAGGGGGATCATTCTGGGCGAGCCAGTCGGCCACTTTGCTCTCAGAAGCCATGATGGCTGCCTGCAGCGTGGTGAGGTCTTTACCTCCGGCATGAGGTGATTTTTTAGGTCGTGGACGTGACACATGATCTTTAATGGTGACCTTCCCTGGGGAAGTGCTGTCAAACTCAATGGTGAATGAGGTGTTTGCCTGCGCCACGGTATTGCTTATGGCAGATTTTGCCACCCCTACACATGTAGTATCCTTTGTTGGGATCTCATGGATGCTGTTTTCTGCCATGTGTCCCTCCTTGCTGGGAATCTCAAAGTAGCTGGGCTCAGCGCCTACAGACCCCAGACCATTTTCCTTTGATTTATCCCCTCGCTTGACCTCTTTGTTGTCTGTGGGCCCACAAAAAAGAATAAAAATAAGGGTCACTATCTATAAGTACTATAAGGGGCAGGGCCTTAAAATCTACAATCAGATTAGCTTGTTTTAAGTGTAAGGACTGTTTCTTGAGATATTGTCTGGACAACAAAGACACTGTGTAATGTCTGTCTGTTGGCAATAATTAATGCTACGGCTAATGGCACATTAGCAACTTAATCTGCTGATGACAGATGTTCCGGCACAATGCTAAGTTTTCTATTCAGTAACAACCTGGCTAATGTTACTGTGTTCATGTAATTCTATTAGTTGATTCAGATAGATATCATGTGTCTAATAATGTCCATTTAAAGATGGTTATGGTTATGGCACATTTCATTCAGAGCTATGACTGATTTGTAGAAATATTTCCTTCATTTAGTAAGTAGCTGACAGCGACAGCTTTTACATGCACCTCAGCATTTTCCAACTATAACATCATCAGTATAAATATGAATCACAAGTCTAAAGTCTAATAAGTTCCACTGACATATCCACAATTACATAATAGCATATTTCATTTACCAAAAGTTATACTTAACCTCATCCTCTCTAAACAACCTATCAGAACGCAGCTGAAACTTCCCGTTTTTAAAAATACTTTTGCACTTCCTCCTAAAGCATACGCAAGGCCACACCAAATCTCTGGTAGATACAAAAGACACAAAAAAGAAAAAAACACCAAACACTAATCAATAACCACTAGATAAAACTGAGTACATAAAACCTTCTTCTGTTAGGCCCATGATCTTCCGAGAACAATTATGATGACTGAAAATAATAAAACAAATTAAAACTTCCCATTGCATGCAGTAGAAAATATAATGAAGCACGAACATGGAAAATGCAAACCTGAAAAGTTAATGTATATATGAACAATAAAAAAAAAGAAAAACTCAAAATACTCACAAAACTAGCATGCGTGTTTTTGCAAGTGAAGAGCTGCTGTCACACTGAAGGCAAACACACCTCTGTGGCAATAGAGATGGAGGGGGCGTGGCCTGCTAACAAATGACTATGTTCCATTCTCAAGGGAGCCTGTTCCCTTTACATTCTCTTCCTGTTCCTTTCCTAAGCCATGCTGTGAATCTCCGCCCTCATAAACACAATATTGACTGCTGTCTGAAATAGCACTGGGAGGTGATGGTAGTGTGTGCTTTAACCCAGTGGTCTGAATGACTTTCTCTCTCATTGGCAGTGGTGTAATTTGTTATGCCTCATTCAAATAATGCTGATTCATTTAAAATCTCTAAAGTCTCTCTATCTTTTTTTAACCTAAATCTGCTGTCTTTGTCCCTGAAAAACTGTAAGGTTTTGTCAAACAGTCAATGTGCAGCTCTACCACTTCAAGATATATTTACCCACCCAACAAATAGATTTTGTTCCTTTGAACAGAGATGTTGATGTTCTGGGTAAATTAAATTACAGTTAATTTAACATTAAGTGCTGAATGAATTCTGGCCTTTGTGCATAAGAATGACAGTCTAAATATTTAAGCTGTGAACATTACAGAGAATGAAACCTAAACACTCCCAAATATTTTTCACAATGTATTAAAATCAAGTCAGAAAATGTGCCTTAGCAAGTGCAAAAAATTTCATTCTTTCCAAAAAATTATTCCTGGACTAAGTCCACATCAGTTTCAGTGTCCATGGCAAACACATTACGTCCTGCTGTGGCAAAGCTTCAGTAATCTACAATCCCATTACTTCTATACAGTCTAAGATAATGCGATTGTAAAGCCTTGGTCAGCAACATAATTCACACTTCTCACACTTCTTTCTTTACTTCTTTACATGCAAATAATCCTAACTGTTCATATAGCAAACTGTTCTCATTGGTATAGTTCTGCTCACACTTTGTGGCCCAGTGACTGCTTAACAACATGTGGACTATATACTAATGAGTATTCTAGACAAAAAGCTACATACATATTTCTTCATGTATTTTTCTTGTTATTTTGATCGTATTAGAACAATTGCAGTTTGTGCAAATCAAACACAAAGATTCTAGTACACCCATTCAAAATAAATGATCTTAAATTTCATAAATCAAGGGGAATACATTTGTTGTTCAAAGGATTATGGGTCGTCTTACCTGCCCCGCTGCTTTCCTGCTTTTTTCCAGATGCTTTAATATCCTGTTTAAAGGAATTCTCATCATCTGCATCACCATCACCCCACCAAGATGGCTGTCCATACAATGGCGTCCCCCGATGCAAGGCTGCTGTATCGCCTGTTTAAAAGTAAAAGTATTTAAAAGTATTCAGTACATTCAAAGTATACTTAAATGCATGTGATTGTGTATACTTCTAATGCTTTATTTTGTCTCACTTTGGACGCCACATGTTTGATATAAATGGCACCAAATGCTATTGGTTTCTACGTATCATAAGTGCATCAGGCCTATCAGTGTGAGGAGGATATGAGTGCACCTGTCTTCTGTTCACATCATATCATGTTGATAAAGAGATTTCATGGCTGCAGTGTCTCTGTTTTGGAACAGAAATATGCATTTTTTTTGTGCTGTACGCAGATGCAACTTTCTCAGCAGGGGATGGTGAATCTCTTGCTCCAGCCTGATAATTAGCAGGATAAAATAACCAGGTGGCAATAAGATAAGAGTGCATGATGAACACCACCCACCCCTGACATTCTGATGGCTGGAAAATAGAGGCATGGGCGTGGGGCTGTTCCCTTCCCTGTTATTAAACGCCCCACACTTTACAACAGGGCTGTACTGTTGTTCTAATTGCATAGGGTAACATGTAAACTACATGTGAGATACAGTTTAGATGTGCTGCATTTAGATGGGTTATATAGGTTCAGTTCAGCCTCTGTTGCTGTTACATAAAGCTGTCTGACCACTCAAACTAACAACACACGTCCTCTCAACAAGCTACTTGATATATCATTCATGTTTGTGGTGTAAACGAACTATGGGACTTAAATCTTGTTTAAGCCTTAATATGTCTAAACTTTGGAGGTAAACTTCTCCATAAGTAAAGAGATTTTTTTACTCATTTTACCTTTAGAGAATGTTAATCTTCTGAATATTTTCTAGCTTTAAACAGACTATGATCATTTCACCTCTGTTTAAGAGGATTAATTATACTAATCAAGCATTAGTCTTATTCATTCCCATTTATTATGGGAAGATTTATAAGTAACATACCAAAGTATAAAAGAACCAAAGGTTATAATTACACCAAGAACAAAGTATGCAATAACTTTGTGTATTCATAACTTACATCCTGACATAACCAAATTGTCTGTACCTGGCATTTTGTCATCTGCTTTGATAGGTTCTGCAGATTTGACTATTGGCTGAGGACTGATCTCTGCAGGTTTGCTAGCTTTAAATTTGTCTGGTGAAGGCTTGGGGGTTTTTACAGGTTCTGCACAGGTGGGTTTTTTGCCCAGCTGGAGTTGGCTGGTGAACTTCTCATGCTGACAGAAGGAAGAAAATGTAAATAGAACACAGTCAGATTCTGAAAACATTATGTTGTGAAGGCTAAAAAACTATCTAAACTGTAAAAAACAAGTGCCTTAAAAAAACTGAAAATCTGAAATGATTATTGTATTTGCTGATACAGTTGCTGAAGAGATGTAGTGTTTGTTGTGAATAGACACACATACCTTCAGTGCCTCCTCTGGCACATGTAGCTCCCCCCGCACCACAGTGAAGAGGTTGGTATGTAAGCTAGGTTAAGGAATACAATCTCCAGTACAGCTACACATACATAATGTATATACATACCCTTCTATTTATCAAGTTATTAAAATTACAAAAGAAAACACTCACATCCTACACTGTACTTCAATCTTTGAAGGAAGTCACCAAGGGTGTTTTGAAGGATATCATATCCAAACCTCAGTTTGTCATCAATTTTTAAAGTGATATACATCTGTTCCTGGATTCTGACGTCATTCACAAATGTCTGAAAAAAGACAAAGGTTGTCAATTTAAAAAGTGAGCTCTTTAATCACCAAATCAAATTCCACTAATTAATTTTTAAGGTTCAAGGTTACCCAAAATGTGGTTTAATACTCGAAATAAAAGTCTACCCAAAACCTGGTTAAATGTAAAAACTATATCTAATAGCTCTGATATACCAAAAACTACATAGCTAAGGTACTCACAACTTGGCATTCACAAATAGCAAAGACATTTGCTTGTCTAATGATTTAAACTTTCTTTAAAGTGCGCAAATGGTTTACAGACTCCTCTAAACAGACCACCACAGTAAAAGCAAACTCACAAAGTCAGAAAACTTTCAGGGTAATTATAATGTGAGCTGTGAGGTCTGCTGTCTCAAATATCAGACACTTCCTTCAGAACCTAACAAAGAGGGGGAGCAAATCGCACTGACAAAGCAGTTTCTAAAGCATTCAGGTCTAAAATTTCTCTTGAAGATTTGAATCGGTCTTCTCCTCTGACCTTCATAGAAAATACAAAGACCTTAAGATATTTGGTTTGGAATGTGGTCAGTTTGGAAATGTGTGCTGACTCCTCAGTGGCTGACTGGAGTTATTTCCCATTATTTGTTTTCATTTCAACATGTTATGATGATAAATACAACAAACTGAATATGTTTACATGATGTCTGGGCTTGTTTGAGTCTGGTTGAAAACTGATCCCAGGTCAACATATAAACTTGCTAGCTACATTAAAACAGCAGAACAAACATGGATAATATAGTGAACGTGCTATAATAGTAATTTCCTGTCAGAGCAGGACAGGAAGAGGAACACTTCAGCATGACTCAACAGGAAGAGGTCGCAGCTTGTGTGAGCTGAACACAAAAATCTGCCCCATGAGTTCAGATTTAGTCAGAGTTCTTTCTTTAGGTCTCTTAGGACACACTCGCTCTTAGACGTTCACATACTTTAGGCTGAGGCAATGCATGCTGCATATCATTAATAACAATGACACTGTCATCGCTCACGTAAATGTGAAATGGGAAGTTTACATTGAGAAAGACACTTGAATCTTATCTGGATAAGGTTTGGGATGACAGGGAATACTCAATGTAAAAACCTATATAATATAAGAAAATGTGTAATCAGTCTGTTATGCTTACAGAATAAAACCCAACAGGGTGTACAAAAATTCACTTAAATAATTGTGAAGGGGTGATTTATTTTGTGATAATGACAGGGTGACTATACATTATCTTGTCCTGTTTAGAGTGGTATGAGTCTGAAATCATATGACATGAAATCATTTCCTGTGACAGCAGCAATTATGCAATGGAGTTTAGTTGTGAGCGGTCATTATACAAAAACACCTGACACCAGAATACCACTACTGACCAATCAGAATCAAGTATTGCAGACAGTCTAACAAAGGACTTTTTAGTATAGGTACAAAAAAACATATTAACCAAATATAAGAGTGTAAAACGCCTGTTTTAAGGTATCACTTCTCTTATACTCACCCCATTTAAGCTTCCCAGATCTTTGACTTTGTGCTCATCACTGATGGACTCATAGTTGATGACAGCATGCTGCTTGTCTACACTGCGAGACTGCAATCAAATACAGATAAAAACAAGAGGAGAAATGACAGACTCTCAGCATTAATGCCATGTACTTTGATGTTATTTTTGGAATCAATATTTTGAAAAAACTGACGTAAGTTTGCATCCATTTTGCCTAGTAGCAATGATACAAATTTAAGGTGAAATATCGTAAATGTGTGACATACTAACACAGATCTGATATAAAAGATCTCTCTTAAACAAATACTGTGTCTTATTCACAATCCAGATTTTTGTAACTATTTGATTACAGGTACATGTATTGCCAAAGCAGTCTCATGACTTAACCATAAGCTTTCAGAATGAGTTTAATTTATGTCAGACCATGACATGGCAGGGTCAAAGAAGGGAATTAGAGGGGGGTTCTATTCAAACAAAGCTTTGTTTATATGAACCAAAAACTAGTGTTTTGAATTTTTTTAAATCTAAAAGTAGATTCTTTATCTACAGTTCAATATACTGTACTGTTATGTAAGAGGACTAAAACACTTTTTTTTGTTTTGCTGTGCAAACAAAAGTCTGGATCTTTGAATACATCCTTTACAAAAAAGTTTTATGTTGACAAAAATGTTATCCATTATAAAATGTTATCCATTATAAAATCATATAAAAATTATCTATTAATACATTGGACTTTTTTTAGGATTTAACATTTGGATTGGGGGTGGGGGGATTTCTGTGGTCATGGTCATATTTTGTTTTTGCATGGGACCCAGTTATGGTTTATTCACTGGCAATTAGAACCTGTAGTACAACTAAAAGTGTCTTGTGAGCTGTTTGCCACACTTTCTATTAATAAAACTGCATGACAAACATGTGTACACTGATGCTGAGGTAGATAGTAACAGTCATGCTGGAACATAATTTGACTTCTGGTTTCATCTTACTTCACTGTGATCTTTACTGAGAGCATGTGAGGTAATATCATAATGTTCCAATACAGCAGCCCCATTATTATGGTAAAAATACCTCTGTGCTCCACACAAATATCTGTGACATTTAACACCCAAACCAGACATCTGGATTAACAATTTGAGCTGTGCCTCAAAAACATTGTGAAAAATCCAAACCTCACTTTTAACTACACATTTTTAATAATACAGTTCCATATAACTACAGAGTTAAAGTTAATATAATTATTATGTTTCAGAAATGGAGACATTTGTCCTGACCTGCAGCATAAGCTCGCAGTCATCACGGCCCACAAAGATCATCTCACGGGGCAGCCGGTGACGTGTTCCCCCACTGCTCACGAGGAACCAGGACGTGAGGCTCATCTCTGCTCTGTCCTCCAGCCTCAGTCCCTACGTCATCCTGTTGGACACATAAAGAAAAAAAGAAACATTTTCATAAATTGTAATTTAAATTTTAAACATTTACAGTACTTTTATACTTTATTTAAAAAATGTCAAAGTTCTGTAAATAGAAATCTTCTACGTTCCAGTACGATGTTTACGTTTGAACCGACAGTGGAATGTGGGTGGGTGGAGGGAGACAGAACCCGTTAGACTGCTGAAATCTGCTGCATGTCGGCCCTAATCTGAAGATACAGAGCAAAGCTCTCACTGGCTCAGGACTCTTCCCTCCTCCCTCTGATCATTGCCAGATGCATCAGGAAGTGATGTAGGCATCTTGGCTGCGCACTCCACCGGGCGCTTTTTTCCTCTCTTGCCTTTTCTAAAAAAACAGGTCACGTTCAGCTGCTCTGAGCTACAGCTGCAAATGGTCTGAGAAAAAGAATCTTCCTGACCTACAAACCGATATGCCTTTTTCTAGGTGACCCAGTGGTACTCTTATCTTAGCACTGTACAAATCGTACATGCCTAAAACACTGAGGTAGTACCATCATGTCACCTCCTGTTACTATTTTATTTTATATGTTTACTGATGTAGTCTTCTGCAGGCTTTATGAAGTAACATAATGGGAAGCTGACCAAATGACAAGCAAAGCTGGCTGGTCAATGTATCTTACTTTGTTTTACCTTATTTTGTAATTGTTGTACAAAGCATAAGACCCTCTCCACTAATTAAACACATGCAGCCATGCATGTTTATCTTTGGAGATGGTAAAATACCTTTTAATTAGCATATTTCTGACAATGTCTTTATCTGTAATGAATGCTGTTTTGTCCACATCTGCTGAGTTAGCACTATGATTATGCTAACTGGAACACAATATACCTATAACACAATTTACCACGATAATTATTTTTACTTACAATTATTTTTACTCTGAACCAGAGTTCTGATACGGTTGGGTATTTGAGAAGTGTTTTTTGGCAGAAACAGGATCTGAGAGATCCTTGTCAATAGATTGTATGTTGAAAAACAGTGATGATTTCTGGAACACCGGCATTAGCACAGTGGCCACAAAAAGCGTTTATGCCCAACAACTACCCACAGAATTCAGAAAGCTATTCAGAAAACAGCTTGATGTGGCACAAGAGCCCTGATGTTGTGGAAAACAGTACAACTCCTTTAAGACAAGCAAGAAACTTTTTGGAGGTTGGGGAATGTTGGTAGTCAGTATTTTCTGAAGAATACATGTAATTCAGACAGACCTCAATATTTAAAGCAGTTACAATCCTTGAATGCTGAGAACTTCCTAAGAAGCAAAAGACTTCTATTGTACAGACTTTAACTAATAGTTTTAAGTGCACCGGCAAATCTACAGACTTCACTTTTCTAAATGCCCAGCCATGCTTTAGATATCCACAAAACCACTGAAAGAACACATAGTGGTACAATCTACTGTCTGTGCTCCACAGAGCTCCCCTTCTTTTTCTAAGTTGAGCAACATGTGGTGTTTTTGGAGGGTAAAGGTCTGATTTCACCATGCTGGCTCTGAGTGTTGACTCCCGCCTCAGTGTCTGAAGAGAAAGATTGTTTTGGGTTGACTGTGTGTGTGTGGAACAGGAAGTTTGGTTAACGCTTCACCCTGCTTTCCCGACTCATCTCTGACTTTCTGTCATCGTTTTGAGAGGAGTAATGCTTTGACCCACTTTGCTCTGATAAGCAGCAGAACCTGGAAAACCCCTACTTAGAAAACATCTTAAAGCTGAAATGTTGCAACAGGAAAGACTGGGACTACTAAAATCTGAGTTGTTTGGCCTACCAAAACCTATCCAATCCAAAACCTATTGCTGCTAGTGTGTCATATATTTGAAGCTCTCAAATAAAGTCTTATACTCTCAAATAAACCCTTTCAGGGAGATCTTTAGCCAGATGATGAAACAACTGTGGTAGTGTCTTCCCTATGTCTAATCCCCATGCCCTCACATCATGATCCATGAATACTAGCCTAATCCATCTCTGCTGGCCATCTGCAGCCCAGCCAGGCTACATATTTATCAACAACAAGACATTTTAAAGGAACATTTCAGCCCAAAATGACAACTGCCATCAATTACTGACCCTCCCATCCTGAAAATCTGCCTTTATATTTGCGTTAATATATATTACAAAACGTTGTGCATGAAAAGTTCTCGCTGATTTTATGCCAATGATTGATTGCCTGACATCTCCTTTCACGTTCCTTTGATAACAATGACATACAGGTTTGGATTGGGAAAAACAATAGGAGCTTTTGAGTGAGCTATACCTTATCTATACCTAACATCCTATATGAAATTAAGACTTAATGACAGACAAGGTTTAAACCGTCTTAAATAAATTTAATGCTGCTCTGTTAATATTCTCATATTAAGTACTGCAAGACCTTGTCTTGAGGATAAATGACTCAAGACTTTAGGTCTGTTAAACCCTTGTGAAGGTTACAAAGCCCTTGAAGGTGACAAGATGTTGCAAAGCAACAAAATACCATGCACATTCTCAACAGCATTTTTAAAGTGGCATTAAAAAAGTCAATGTTCTCAGTGATGCCTTCAGTATCTCTTTTATCTCCAGAGAGAAGTAAAATCACTGAGGCATCACATGCTAGATGAGTTCAGCTAAAGAGCTCAGTTCACTGCTCATTAGCAGAACTCATGCTCTGAAATTTCAAGCACTTTGTTTCATTAAGAAATTGATTCTTATTTCCAGAAACAGATGTCACAACAATAAACACCAGAGCATCTAAGGCTTCCGCCTCAAACTTTGCATTGCATCTGATTATGTTTCTGACTAGTTAGCAGACAGGATCATTTATCTATTTTAGGTGTGTCCTTGCATGCTAATGCTGGGAGAGACATTGATCCACAGTACTCTTCAAGCTCTACAAACAAAATGCAGTGAGTGTGCCTAACAAAATTAACAGAGGCTAAACTTCTTCTGGAGCCCTCAGATAATTCAAGCTGATGTTTGTATTGGAATGGAACAGAATTAGACCCTTTATGTGTACACATATATATGGAGCTGCCATTTACTTCCTGCTTTTCTCCACAGATCACATCTTCCTAAAAGCCACACATGAAATCCTTTTCACTGACCGTACAATTCAAACATCTTTCAGTTTTAAAAAGTGGACTTCTTGAGAGGTTCTCCAAATACTTATTTACAATTAAAGCTGCAGTACTAAATACAACAGTGCTATTGTAATTATTATTACAGGCAGATCTCTGTGTAGAAAACAAGTCTGATCTAATAAAACACGCTGATCAAGCTGATTTAGATGTGCTGTTAAAGCACCATATGGCCATGAGAAGCAAACATCCCATTTACATCATCAGCATGTGCCAGAAGAATGAAAGATCCGTCATTAATCTGAATCTAATGCACTTTGACTAGAAATTATCATCAACAGCTGAATGTGCCTGTTGGGTGGTAATAAACATGCATAATGACATACTTAACCCCCAAAGACCAACATATGCAAAATAAAAATCAGTAAATGTTTCAGATTAAAGGGAATATCTGTTGTCCTTATCATTTTCTATGACAGGCCCTTTACAATGGGCTATTATTTTGTAAACTATATTCACAGCTGTCATTTTTGCTGTTATATTGTTATGGACAACATTTAATGTGTTGTGGGAGTGGCTATAAAATTAGAAGGAGTCTCATTTATCCAACGAATAAAAGGATAATGAAAAGAGTGTTTTGCATATTATCAATAAGATGTTATTCTGTCTGTTACTACTAACAGCCTGAAGCATCTAATGTCCTTCAAATGCCCAGCCACAATCAGTAAACCAAATACAAGTTAATAGTGACAGTTAAAATAACAATAATACGCTAGGACCAAAAAGCATAATTAAACCAGACTGTAACCATACAACCAGACTGGCCTAAAAATGACCCCATAATCTAATCAAATACTATGGATTTGTATGTACTGCAGCGCTCTCAGTTAGATAACTCAATTACAGTTGTTATGGCTATTCAAAAATGACACATATATTGTGCACTGCCTCTCCTTTTTTGTAGAGTTTAATGTTCATCCCTTATTCTTAATCTGGGATAATAGCCTACTGTTTCTGTAACTAATGGACTGCAAAGATGTGACTCTAAAGTGTCTTTGTAAATCCATAATCAAATGGAACTTCCCCTCAACAACAGGAAACCCACTTGACTGGTCACTCAACATG
Source organism: Yasuhikotakia modesta (assembly GCA_036877545.1). Taxonomy (NCBI): domain Eukaryota; kingdom Metazoa; phylum Chordata; class Actinopteri; order Cypriniformes; family Botiidae; genus Yasuhikotakia; species Yasuhikotakia modesta. Next base: position 43,639 of record JBAJNP010001535.1, read on the forward strand.
ATCCAGCTGAGGAAGTGACGCTGACTTATTAAATATTAATAATTTGGAGCCCAATGCTGAGGGAAGATTTTCTTTTGAAATACAGTTTAAAATAAAGACATGTTTTTGATCAGCATCTAAGCTATTTGTGCATTTTCTCATTTAGTGGATTAAGCCTAAAGTCTGAAATATCCTAACATTTTATGAGCAACAGATTCTAACAACAGCATACTACATTTATTCTATTTGGGTCAAAATACACTATAGAACATATACAAATCAATAGCAGTTACACCCACAAATAACAACAAGCATAAAAGTGAACACACCCTATCCTTATTTAAATTTATTTTAAATAACAGTTTTGTTATTTAAAATAAATTTAGCAGTTTTTCACTGTTACAGTCTACTTATCGACTGTTTTGTGCACAAAGCTGGGTAATACTAAAGGGACACATGTCTTATGTGCAAAACTTTAGTCTTGCAAAAAGTGAAAGATAATCAGATAATCATTTTCCCAAAATGTTGTCTAGGTGTTGTCACTAGGTTTTGGGTTTTTTGAGATAGCCTCTACTGTACTGCACATGCTGCATTGCTCTATTTTCAATAGCGTTCTCAAAGTAACTTTAGCAAAGAAAGAAACAACTTAAATTTGCAATAAGGTGGTGGAATTTGCAATTCACCACCTTTTAAGTGAATGTGAAAAGGTACTATTTTTCTAAAGCTCGCAAACGTGGTTTAATGTTATAACATAGTAATGTGTAATATTTTAAAATGTGTAAATTACCAAGCTTTAGTAAAATATAGGACAGATAAAACATAACAAGAGCCTTTGTCAAAACAAAGGATTTTGCCGGCTGCTTTTCAGTACCAGGCATAGCATCCACGTCTCTCACATCTGAATTTCATTGTTTTGACGCTTCGTTGTGATCGTGAGAAAATGCATGCTACGATCTCCATACTAAGCAACATGCCGTGTGTTTTGAAAGACCGGCAGATGCTTTGTGTTCTCATCTGGCTATATAATAATCCACATTACATTATTGCATAAACGAACGTTCTGTTGTACTGAACGCCAAAGCAGTAACGTGAATACTACAATAATGCAAACAAACAAATGTAGACAGTGATCTCCGCTATTGATACTAAATGAGACAGCTGGCTAGCTGTGCCCTGATGCACTGTTACATTAGGATATTCTGGCCACACCATTTCTCTCCGGCATGATCGAGAGGGAAAACGATCATGTTTTAAACCGCAGCAATGTTGGTAAGTCATGAAAACGATTAACGGAAAATGTTCAATCGATAAACTAGCATCATTAATGCCCTATTGTTACATGTGCTAAATAATACAATGCCTCTTTATGAGCATGCTTACTCACCCTTACTCTTTATTTCGCTGTCAATTTAATCTCGAGCTTCAGTGCCGCAGCTAGACCGTTTTCGCAGCCCAGCCCAGTGTGTGTCCCCACGTCTACTATTTGTCTCAGTTGCTCAGCAGCGATAACGTTATTCCTAACAACTAGCGGCGACATACGGCAGCCTTGAATCAGGCAAGCAGGACGGCGTTGGCAGTTCCAACACAGTCCAGTGGGCGTGTCTAATGACACAACGACCAACACACAATGTATGCTACTGTAACATATTTTATACATTATTTAGTTAACTAATTAATTTGAAATGATCTTTTATGTATTTGAAAAAAATCTGTTTATGGAAATAAAGGCAACAATGCAGTAAATGTTTTGTAAATCCACTGTGGACGCCGCAAACTCTAGTCTTGTAGTTTTTTAACTCAGCCATGACCGTGTTGCCTAACCAATTTGATATAGTTAAAAACTACAACTTCCGATATCCTCTGTGCAGTTTACGGAAGTGATCGTCTGCCATGCAACCGTTGACGTTTCTTGGAGTCCATTGATGAAATACTACAATATATATTTAGCCACACCGAGCCTAATAAATAGTGGAGGTAAATTCATAAATTGCATTTTGTTTCGTTACGCGTATCAAGCAACAATGAAACCGACTTTGGATTCTGAGGAGGAGGAAGAATTAGGGGCATTACAGAAGACACTGAGAGGTGATGTTATGCTAAATATAATCGCCATTCAACAGATGCTGCTGCAAATCAGACCAAATGTTACTCTCCACAAAACTGTAATTAAAGTAATACCACCAATACAGAAACTTATTTAAGTTATTAAATGTTTCATAGCACCTAACACAAAACACCGACAGAATTAATGATCACTTACTATTGTTGTATCTAAAACATTTAATAGCAAATAGTGTATATTACAGTTTTATGATCTAACTTTGCATTATAATAAAACTCATTTCGTTCATTTAAATGTTCCAGAAAGAGCCAACCGCAGTATCCAGCATCTCTCCAGTATGTTGGCAAGCCACAGCTCCGACTCCGAGTCTGCTGAGCCAAAACAGCCGGAAATGCTCAGTTCTCTGCTACAGACTCCCTGTCAGCCAGTTCAGAGTGAAGCAGGTATACACACATGCATACACACACCCTTACAGTTGTATTTGTATATTAAAATCCTTAATAATAATAGATCATTTTTATTACCAGAGTGGGGTTTTTTTTTTGGAGAGTAAAAGAGTTTATTCTTATTATGTTATTTCAGTTAATCAGCTGCGTTCCTTGCTTCAAAAACAATACAAGGAGGCAAATGTTCAATCACCTTCTCCTTCCAAAAGAAAATTGATGGCAAAGGTACTCACACATTACCCACAAAGCAGATCAGATATATGTTGCCTGTCCCTGACTGTGTTTATGCATCCTATGTTATAATACATTAGTGTATTTCACAATTTGTTTGATAATTACATTATAATGTGTTATAAGCTTTAACTTATTTATTGCTCACTATTAATTATAACATTCCTGCGTACATTTAACTGTGGTTAACTGGGCCCAATTTAACTGTGGTGTCTAGCAAAGAGCTGCAGATGAGAGCAGTAGCAGTCTGCCTGCTGTTCATGACCTGGTTCCCATCATCCACAATCAATCAGAGTACATTCAACACCTGGAGGCTGAGGTCAAGTTCTGCAAGGTCAGTCCTCTTCATTAACAAGAGATATTATCAGTGAATTCATTAAAGCATGTTAAAGGAATAATCCTAAACCAAAAATATATCTTGTTTACTTACCCTCATGCTATCTCAGATGTATACTCTCATACTAACATACTTTTCTCAGCTGAGCACAAAATATGTTTATGGTTTATGTGGGTTGTGTTCACAACCTAAATGTGTGCTTGACTTCCGGAATGGACCCTCCATATGGATAAAAATGTTTTTGTTTACTTTGTAAAAAAGAAACCCATTTATCTAAGACATGACAGTGAGTAAATGAGAATTGAGAATTTGAGACAGTTGACAGTTGTTCATTTTTGGGTGTATTAAGTTTCTAACATCCAAAATGTTTTTGTGTAGTACATTGAAGGTAAAGTGTATAATTTTTGCATCTTTAGTGGCACCCAGCAGAATATTAAAATAATATATAATAGGACAAACTCTCCCATTGTTTGGAGAAATGGGTAATCCAGCCCCAAACTCACTCTGTTGGTTAAACAGACCCAGATGTTTTATGTCCTCTTCAGAAGGACAAACATACAAGCAGATTACAATTCAGTTTAATGCTGATATGGATAAAAGAAATAACATACTAAAAGGCCATCTGTTTTGTTAGTGATTTTGAAACTACATGTTTTGTTTGTATGTTTTCCAATGATTGTGTTGTTTCCTGTCTAAAGGAGGAGCTGCTTGAAATGAAACAGAGAGTGAGAGTTGTGGTGGTGGAGAATGAGAAGCTACATGAAGAAGTCAAAGCAAAGATGGTGGAAGACACTCTCAGAGAGTACACACTTGTAGACAGCACGGTACCTGTCCCTGTGGCATTAAGTTATGGTGCTGAAAGCCAAATGTAATGAAAATATGAGTCTGTGTATTTTCTGTGATTACAGTCAGAGTAGACACTGTAGTTTATGTTCTAGAGCATTGCATTAGTAGTTTAAAAGGTGTGGGTCGATTTCTAGGAAATAGACATACTGATAATAAAAGAAGTGCACAACTCATTGTAAGTCGTTGTAAGATGTTGAATTGTGTTACACAGGTTTCAGTTGATTATATACATAAACTGTTCTTACAGGCTTCTGCAATAATTTAAGCCGGCTGGAAAATTTCCAGTTAATTGTCACATTTTAGTGTGGCAGTATCTTTAATCTTCGGAATGTAGTTTATTAAATAATTAGGTCTAGCATTAATTTTCTTCTTTAATGGGGTTAATTATACAGAAACATTTTAATACAGTACATTTAGATGTTGCTAATTTACCTTTGTCTTCATCTGTTTATTTCAGTTCAATGTTGAGCAAACACCAGAAAAGACTCCAAAACCAAGACTCAGTTCTGTTAATCAGATTGAGGACCAGAAGTGGAGAAAAGAAATGGTATGTTTGGCAGTGATATAAATGATATAAACATGATATAATTAAATAGGCCCAGTATGTCTAGAATTGTAATTGCTGTCTCTTTTTTTGTCATATCTTCTGACTGTCTAAGGAGCAGCTGAAGTGTCTCTATCAAGCACAAACTGAAACCCTGGAGGCTCAGGTGGTCTCCCTGAAGTAAGTGGGGTTCAATCAAGGGTTTAACTAGAATCAGAGTACGTGCGCTGATTGAATTACACATTTTACTTGTATGCATGTTAATAACCAAGACAAATATCACAGTTGTAAAGTATGGAATTCATTAGTATGCATTATGCATACTTATGGTGGGAGAACATCCCTAATCATCAATGCCTATGAAGCAGCCAATAGAATCATTTGTACCAAGAGAATAATTTGTTAGACGTATACGCTTACTGTAACAATGTACCCTCTCAATGCGTGTGTAGGAAAGACTTGGCAAGCATTCAGAAGGAGTACGAGGAAATGAAAGAACGACTTAAGCACAAAGAGGCGATGGCTGCGGCGGCGGGCAGCGGTCAGCGTGTGGGTGGGCTGTGTCTAAAGTGTGCCCAGCATGAAGCGGTCCTGGCTGAGACACACTCCAATGTCCATGTTCAGACCATTGAAAGACTCACCAAGTAAGTGTGTGTTTTTAGTTTTATTGTAGAATCTAATACATTTGAAAATACTAAATTTCATTAAAGTATGGTTTGATGTTTTTTTCCCAAAAAAGTTATTTTTTTGGGAAATTATTTGTTGAATTAATTATCATTGTAAATAATAATGTTTATGTTTGTGTGTATTAATTGTAAATTAATTATGTGTTACTTGTGTATAACAAAAAATGAAAATTTCATCAATACAACAAATTCATTATTGGCTAATTTCATTGTTATAATTCAGTCAGTTATGTTACTTAAACATATAACATTATAGTTGTTTATTTTTTTATTTGGATATAAGGATCTGTAATAAATGATGGAGACATGAGGTTCATTGATTTAGTGCCTCAGCTGCCTTGCAGCCCAACATCTGGGTTAATTCACATAAGCGTGCACCTTTGACTCTTCTAATTGATCTGTGTTTGACTGTCAATTATTGTTTCTTACAGCAAGGTCAAACAAAACTTGACATTGATGATCACGGAGCTCATCACAGCTGTCTTGATTGTGTCAAATCAATGCTTGTAACTTAATGAGACGCTTGTGTGTGTTTGACCCTGTTAGAGAGCGTGATGAGCTGATGACTGTGCTGTGCTCCTTGAGGGCGAGTCAGACTGAGGCACAACAGAGAGAGTGGGCAGCTTATCAGCAGGTCAAACAGGCAGTGGAGATGGCAGAAGAGGCAAACCTAGAGAAGACAAGGGTGTGTGTCAATGGTTTTACCGCAAACCACTGATTAGAATATGAAGCTCCCTGTTTTGCATGGCTGTCAATTCTTTGGTGTGCTGTGTGAAACGAGTCTTTACTCATTGACTGTGACCTCCGGTTTGTCCTTGTGTACCTGCAGGCACTGGTGCAGTGTGAGCACTTCCACAGTGAGCTGACTAGACAGAGGCAGAGGCTGGAAAAAGAGCTGGCCAGTGAACAGGAGAAGATATCTCAGACCAGGGATGCAACACGTGCAGAAAGCAGAAAAGAAAAAGAGGAGCTCACACAGACTGTTAGTATTGCTATAGATCCTAATATATTTTCTCAATGTACATAAAGGTTCTTATTTTATGGCATATATATGAACTATTATGACTGCTGCTGTTCAGATGAACTGCACAGTTTGCCAGAGTAAAACCCATGTAGGATTTTGCTGCCCTCTACTGTCATTTTAATTATGGCACTCATCTACAATAACATATTGCAGATATGGGTTAAGATTGTTTTTAAGCGACAATAGTTATCAAACCTGTGCAAATATAGCACTTGTAGTTTTTAATGAGCAACGTCAGACAGAAAATGGTGCATTTAATATTAATTTAAACTTTGAATGTGAATGTATTGCTAGTAAGCCTAAAGATCTTTGAGATGTTGACATTTTCTGTGTTGTGATAATCTGTGTTCCACCTAAAATTATTTTAAACTGCATTTTGCTAATGTGCTTGTAATTATTGTAATGATTAAGGTATCTTTAATGAACTCAACTCACATGAAATATTTGTAATGTTAAAAATAAGTATTTACACTGCAGTGGTGGTCAGAATCATTTAAAACAGTGAGGGGAAACCAAAAGGTGAAAGAACTTCAAAGAAACAATAACTAGTTGCAGAACCTAAGAAATGTGCCTTTATATTAATCAAAATCTAAATCTGAAAGCAGTGATGTTCAATTAAAAAAAACTTCATAGACATGCCATATATCAACTGTCCTTTGTCTGATGTTCTGTTTGTCCCTATTATTAGGTGAGCAGTCTGTCTCAGAGAGTGGCTGAACTGCAGGGTCTGCTGGAGAGAGGAGAGAGGGACAGGAACTCACTCAATGCTCAGCTAGAGGAAGCCTATAAGAAGCTCACTGCACAGGAAGCAGACAGCAGTAAGGTACAGCCAACCTCACTATAGTCAAACAGTGCTGAGCGGATTTGTTCTGTATCTGTTGTGGAAAAAATAATTCTGGTGGTGTTATGGTACAGAGCTATGCTTGTTAGGCAAAATATCTAATTTTTCAAATTAATGAAATGAATGTACTGTTAAATAACTGATAAATTGAAAGTTTTGATTCATGAAGTAATTTAAAATGTTATCTTGTGATTAATTTTTTTTAAACTATAATCCATTTAGTTATTTTTTTAAATACAATGTTTTGTATTTAATATACAAATACAAAAAATGTTTTGTCAGTTTATAGCAAAATGTTTATCTAGTAGAAAGAATATAGACTAAAATTATCTATGCAATAGGTTCACACTTCAACACTCCACAAAATACTTCAATAGCACATTTATTTTCATTCTGTCAAATATCTCACCCAATGGATTAATATATACAGGTTGTAAATTTCTTGCTCAGTTAACTGCTTCAAAGCTATTTGGTGAGTTTAGTATCTGTTTTAACTTTTAAAAATAATCATTATATTAATGATTTTTAACTGATATGAGTGATAACATTTAATTATATCCAGTATGACTTGTTATAAAAACATCTTTGCCGTCAGTGATTGTAAATGGTGTTTGGAAAACAGTCTGTGGCCACTAGATGGCAGTAGAACTGTATTATTATCACTGCTAAGGAAAAAGTTAAGAAAGCCACAGTTCAGTTAGAAGTTCATAGAGCTGATAGAAAAATGCAACAAACGTCTATCAAATGAATCAATACAGAATGTGTAACTCTGCATTGAGCTGCATGTGTGCCTGTATCAGGTGTGTGCAGAGCTGCGGTTTCTCTTGAGTCAGGCCCAGCTGAAGAAAGAGGAGGCAGAGCGAGAGGTGAGGGACATCAGCTCCAAACTGGGCCGTCAACTAGAGCTGGTCGAGCAGGTGAGAACAAACAATCTACAAATGAATGAACGTCATTGTGTTATAAAACGGCATATCAAACCAAGTGCCATCTGCAAACAAATGAACGTTTGCAATTACCTGTAATCACCTGATTACAAGAATGAAAGAATTTAGAATATGACGTTTTAAAAAATGTGTCAACTAATAAGAAATTTTTAAAAAATCTACCATTATTTGTCTTGCTAATCAGTTCTATGGCACAAAAGATATATATATATATATATATGAATCTTGTTGCATTGTTTTTCAGGTAAACGTTTATTAAAATTAATAGGAAAGATATTAATTTAATAAATATGATATTTTAATGCAGCAGCTTATTTTGTGTTTCTCTCTCATGGGGTTCAGGAAGTACAGAAGCTGGGTGTGGAGCTGAGCGGTTGCCGGCAGCGTTTGGAGGAAGCCCAGAGGGCAGAGGGCCGAGCCCGGGCGGAGGCAGCCGGCCTGGCCGAGGGGCTAAGCCGCGCCCAGCGCCAACTGCACCTCACCAGGTAACCCCCTTAATCCTATTACATGCCACAACACTGCGTCCATCCACTGGCCCTAAAACAGTGCCAGCTCGCCTGCGGGAGGGCACCCGCACTTTATTAAATCACCACCAGCCACCGGCTGTCACCGCCACAGTCCACCACGCACCAGGAAAACCAGGCCGGAGAAAGGCTTGCGTCTCTCTCCATAACATCACGCAGTTTAGTGGTCTCACTAAAGTCTTCTGATGTCATGTTTTACATTAGTATCTTTTTATACATTATGTTTACTTTGTTATTTATCTTTGTCTTTATTATTTATATTAATCCATGTAGTGCATAAACAGTGTCTCATATATTTATACATTTTTCACATGTGCCTATTTCACTCTTATTCACATTTATGATAACGAGTTGCCGTTTAACATAAATATATTTTGGTTGTTAAATTCAGTTCACACCATTTAATTAAATCAAAGGCAGACCCTGTACATGTTTTAAGCTATCGCCACATTTTAATTTTATCCAATAGAGCATTTTACAGTTATTGGAGGTGTTTGTTTTTTCTGCTGTAGTCTGATGAATCAATGCTGCCTTTTGTGCTGTATGCTTATTTAAATGCGATAAAGCTTTGGATTTTTCATTTTAAACTCATGAACACTTTGTGTGTGTCTTGCAAAAATCTTTGCAAACTGTCAAGGAAACCAGTCCAGAAAAGGTGAGAAGATGAAAACGTCTTCACGATTGTTTATCTGAATAAACAGTGTAACATTTGTTCAACTAATCTAGGTTTAATGGAAAGCAAACACAGATTATAGCTCCAGATTATGAGGAATAGATCAGATATATCGCCTCCCACACTTTTTATTGTATATAGGAGAGAAAGATTTTGGCGCAGTAAAACACATTATAGTGCTGTTGAGTCCTATATACAACATACAATTCATTAACGTATATTACAGTTAATGCCAGTAGAACATAAGGAAAATTTTTATTGGTATCATATAGTGTTTCCTAATGTTACTTAACACATTATATGTAATTAACACAAATATTTGAATATAATTCCAACCAAGTGGCATCCACAAACCTTTGCTCCGGATTGAAGGTCATTTCTAGCAGATGACATCAGTTCCCCTCAAGGTCACACAGTTGTTCTATCAGAGTAACTACATGCGTCCTAAGAACATGAGAACTAAGAACATGTTATAATAAGTCTGACAATGAGATTGTGTCCAAGTACATTTTGTTTTAATTTTGATAGTTTGTCTCCTATTCTACCTGTAGGTTCCAACCAACTTTATTTTGTAAACTGTTAAGCTTAGAAAGGGTTATTGTTCTCTTTCTTTAAAATAAATGCCACTTTGTTTGATTATTGTTGGTTTGAACTACTTTGATGACAGTCATTCATTTTTGTGTTTTTTATCTTACTGTTTTCATTTATAACTTACTGGTAGAATATGTTTCTTAAATAGCCAAAGTCATGGGTTCTATTGCAGGAAACACGCAATGAAAATAAATAAATAAATGCACTGTAAACCACATTGGATAAAGGTGTTAATTAAATGCATGAATGCAAATATGCATGACATCTTATGCTTTAATCTGGGACTGTTAAATATCTCTACAATTTATTTCAGGCTTTATCAGTTGCTCTGGGTTTGTGACATTTCTCTACCCATTTAATGTTGGCCCATAGTTAGACAGCCTCCAGTTCTGTGTCTGTGGATGTGTCCCCAGCAGTGAGCACAGGTAGCGCTGAAGCCTCAGTGGGTTTGATGGCAATGGGGTCTCTGTTCCTCTGGAGGAACTGCAGATCCTGCAGCATCTGCCACAGAGCTGCACAGCTGCAGAGGAGGGACGGCATCTGTTCACTGGGGACTTCGGTACTTAAGTATTAAGACTCGGTCATGTATTGTTTATAAATTACCATAAAGACACATGCTGTTCCAGAAAAATTAGTGAATAATTTGAGTCATTTGTTTGCATTTGGGAAAGTAGCACTGTGGCTGAAAACAATCCAGATGGTTTTTGTGGAGTATACATTATTTGCACCAGAAGGTCTATTGTTGGTTCATTATTACATAATAGTTTTGATGGGATGTATGTTTAGATGTTGATGTAGACATTGCATTAGGTCAGTCAAGGGCTTTGGTCACCAGTCAGTGTTTGGTTTAATAATGTGATGACTGACTGTGACCATGAGGACTTTTGTGTCTATTGTCTCTGCATCTATTAAGTTACTTTAAAATGTTTGGTGTAACCAACATACAGAAAACTGTTTTGTTGTTGACTATTAAATGGGAAATTTCAGGAAGTGTGCACTATGTTTTAAAGATTGAAACAATCTGTTTTTTTGGTACTTGATGGTTATAACTTTGGGACTTTTCAAAAGTATTTGAAACTTGAACTAGAAATTACATCTCAAGGATTTTTGCCTTTGTAAACTTTTTTTCTAGATGTTTTAGATTTTCTTTGCATTATCTTTGACATTCTTTTGGCATTTGATATTGACCAGGCTGCATCTTGGTGATAAAATGCATATCTAGGTGGATTTACGTTGCAGCCTTGATCCTTTGATATTGTTCTTGCATTTGTTCAGCTGAAAGACATCGCAAAATTAGTGAAGAAATTTTAAAATGCATGGCTGTGTCGAAACGATTCTCTTTTCAAAGCATGCAGCCATAATTTAGTTTTTTGAACAGGGCATTAATCAAATTGAAGGGATTTAGCAGCGATTAAATGAGGCTGAATTACCATTTAAAAGCTCGGGCAGGATGCTGCCCTTTAAACACTCTCTGCTTCCTCTAGATGAGGCAACAAAATGGCCTGCTGAAGATCAGAGTGGTTAAGCTGCTGACAGGCCCTGCTTTTGGCAGCAGATAGTCTTTTAGCCACTGCATGTGTGGTTTGGACATGCACCGTCAGGGCAGGTTCTTTGGGCCAGACCTGGTGCACAGATGCAGCAGACATCTGTGCATTCTTTCTCTCTTCCTTGAGGTTAACGACTTCTCTCTGTAGTCTTTTGCCATCTTTATGCCACCTTACCACATACATAAATGCATGCATACTGTAGGGGACCCTGCGATTGAGGCACGGCCCTCTCTGTGTCACTTCCAGGGATAGTGGCTGGTGGGTGGCCGTGCAGCCGGACCCTCTGAAGCCAAACTTTGATTTTCTTTTCCTCCCGTCTGCATCTCACGGCTTGGATGATCACAGCTTCCTCCAAACTGATGGGCAAAGCAGTTGTCTTTTGCATTTTCTCTCATTTTTTCTTTATTCAGTTTTTTCTCTCTCTCATACTCTCTCTCTTTGTAGGCCCTCTCTGTGGCCCCCCGCACACATGCTGGGGAGGGCCGGCGGCTTCAGTATTGGATCATCAGCCAGCTGTGCGCTGGGCAGCAGAGGATCTTTCATAATCCTGCCGCTCTGTTCTCTGCCTTCTGACGGCTTTGAGCCCAGGCTTTATTCGGTTTGTTTGTTTGCTTTCGTTTGCTCGTGCTTTTGTCATCCATCCCCCACCCTTTTCTTCCCTTGCACCCACCCTCCCACCTCTCCCAACATTCGGCAGACCCCATAGGGTGTGAAAATAAAGAGAGAAAAATGTGCAATGATAAAAAAACAAGTTGTGTTGTTTTGCCGTGTCGGTTTACCAGCCGCGACAGATTTTCCCCTTTGCCATTCTGTGTTTGCTGGAGTTCACTGTGGTTTGGACCGGGACACAGGGCTCACTTTGTTCCAAATTCCCTCTCTTTTTCAGCAACATGAAATTTAACATCCATTTTAATGAAGGCTCAAGCAAACGCAGATGCTGGCAGCAGGGCCTGAGGTTCTGATCCAACAAGAACCGTGTCGCAATTTGTTAAAGAGAACCTGCAGACATAAATATGGATATAAAAACTAGGAAATTTTCACAACTGTTCTGCCAAGAGCTTTGCAGAGAACCTGCCCTTCTGTGCACAGTAAAGCTGAGTCTGATGGGCTAATCAGCACAAAAAGATTTATAAGAAAAAGCCTGCTTGACTTTTTAGGGGATATGAACTGATCTGCCTTGTCTCTATATGGCTTATTTTTGTTTATGAATTGGAATTATTGGACAAAAAGTCTCTTAGACATCAGTTTGATTCCTCTTGGTCTCGTATTGCTAAAAGGCTTGATGGTTCTTGTAGGCCCATATCACTGAGGCTTCATTTTGATGCTTCATTGTTAGCTGCAAGAGATTCTGGCTTATGTTGTCATCTGTCCTATGGCTAGAGACCAGTATGAACATGTTTAACATGTCCAGTGTTGATCTGCTCTAACATGTCCACTAATGTGAATGGTCTTGCAGATTTTCAGTCAGTATGACCAGCACATTGTACACAGTGTACTTAAAGAAAACAGACAGTAATGTATATGCATATAGTGTTTATATATGTAGCGGTCAAGCAAATTGAGTTGAATTTGATTTCTTGTCACTTGGTTGTCTGTTTATCATTGATTTGTCCTTTCTGGGTTCTTGTACAAAGAGCCTGACAAGAACTGTCAGACCAACTGCAGTCTTGGCATTAAAAAGTTGTTCATCCCACCCCAGAATTCCATTAAACTTTGCACGCCTCTCTGCTTTCCCTTCAGCCGCGCGTGAGTGCATGGAGTATGACAATCCCCTGAAAGGTGGAGAATCGGAAAATGAATGTAAGAGCGAACAGATGCAGCCCCACGCCAGAGGGAGGCTGCCGCGGAGAGGGAAGTCTGCCTTGCCACCAAACTGCTGCAAACCAAGTCGGCGGGAAGCGCATGTAGCATCCGACAGCAAATAAAGGAGCGTAGCCTGTGCCCCTTGTCACAAGTAGTAGCAAATGAAATGTGGGCTGCCACCAGCCACGAGAAATCGTGTTAGCGCTTTAGGGTGAGTGCGGGCACGGGCACTGGCAGGTAGCTGGGCGCTGCGCACTGTGCTGGGCGGCAGCCATCTTGTTGGGGGAGCAGATGGCGATGGGACATGGAGGGGAGGGGCTGCTTAGCAGAACTAATCAGACAGTAACGGATGGGGCAGCTGGGACCGCTGCCGGCCAGGCGGGAGAGTGCCGGCGAGCCGCCCAGAGAGTGTCATGATGTTGACAGTGGTGTGCCCGTTGGCCTGGGTTGAGACCTTGCCACGTCTTCACGCCTCGCCGACAGGGCTGCTGGCCTCCGGCTCCTCCTCCATTTCACACGACAGAGGGCAAGACGAAAGTTTTTATCTTCTGTTATTCTCAGCATCTCAGAAGAGATGACATTGTGGTGGTGCACTTTGTTGTCCTCGAGCGCACAGAATAGCGCCATTACTAGCTTCATTTGTCAATAAGACGTTGCAATAAGAAGTTGGAGGGAAATAAAGTAAATGTGTTTGTGTTTAAAATTAAGTGACAAAGTTTGCATTGAATAGCAGTGATTCTCCAATCTATGCATTATGTTTTTACACTGGCCTATAAGACCAGATGCAATGCCAGAGGCTACGCCCCTCAACCAAGCAAGCCCTCAACTCATTGCCAGCAATTTGCTCTATTATTTAACAGTGTAACCAAGTTCAAGGCAGATACATGTGTGTCATTTATCTGCAGGCCTTTATGACACAAGAACACACACTCTTCCTAAATATTGTCTCTATGCAGCATCTAATAGTGTTTGTCAACTAAATGCATGTTTTGTTTTGTAACAAACAATATGTTGTGTTAAATTTGGCACACTTCTCTTTATAGATGATTACTGACAGATGATTATGATTCTGACTTGGATAAAGGTAAATTAGGTCATCCAGGGGTCAACAGACAGCTGAGGGATGTCACTTCTGATCTGAAAACAGAAGTAAATTGCATTGATTCTGTTGTACATGTTGTAAACTTTAAATTTCCTATTAAAAATGTATGTGATTGGATCTTGAGTAGAATTGCTGTGGCCCAGCTCTGTGTCAGGCATGATGGTACAGGACAGAATGTTGCTGGTCCCCAGGCAAAGTGAGAGCAAATCTGTCGGGTGCAACTGTTCACACTTGGGCCAACTCTGCCCAGAGAAAGTGCCCTACTTACTGTTTCTGGAAGCTGTGTTGTTTTTTTCTTCTTTTCAAAGTCTCTTCCTGACACTTTTTCATGGTCAATTTCAATAACGGACAATAACAAAGGTTTAAGATTAGCAAATAGTTGGAAAGAGCATTAATTTCTGATTAATGTTACCCAAATGCGTCCCCATGAGGTGAATTTTAATGTTTGTTTTACCAGAAGTAGTCATGCATGGTTGATGCTTGACTGGAATAGTTATTTAACTCAAGCAATAATACAGTGATTATAAATTCTCCTACACTCTTGTGGAGTTTTCATGCATTAGAAGTTTAATTGAAAAGTAGCACTTTTAAGTAAAAGTAAATTGAATGTGCCCCCTGATGCATTCAGGTGTAATTATGAGACATAGGTGAGAAATTCAGCAAGGAAGTATATTATTAATATTTAGATTTATTTGCTTGAACATACGGATTGTAAAAGTCTATGTCATCATGTAGGACCGCTATCTTTTACTTCCTGTTTTTCTTGGCCTCTCCTCAGTTCCAGTCTCCAGATGGCATAAGAAGTCCATCACAAAACAGGCGTTCTTGCACAAAAACCTGTCATGAAACAGGAGCAGAAGAGTTGGGCACAACCCTAAGACCTGCCAGTTCGACACCCCATTGGGTTAAAAGCACTGTTTATAAATGCTCCTCAAGGGGCATGCGCTTTTTGTGGTTGGTTTGGATTCTGAGTGTGGGCACGTTGGGCTTTTGGAAAGCGTGTTTGGTGTGTTTAGCTGGCCCTCCTGTGTGAGGTGACGCAGACAGGGGGTCTGGCACAAGACCCTACAGGTCAGCCGGAGATGTGGCAGTTCATCATCAGCCCAGAGCGCGAGTCTTAGCAGCGCTGTCACAGGCTGTTGCACCAAGGGATAGCACTCTGTCTTTCTCACTCTCTCACTCTCTTGCTCTGTCATGTTTATGCTTTCATTTCTGTCCAGGTTAGTTCTTATTTTAATGAAGAATGCTCATCACTTTAGATTATTATTTACACTCATTTGCATTTAAATCACACTATAATAGCTTAAAGATAAAAGTCTGTCAACAATTCTGTCTTATTTACTCATACAATGTTACAAAAATGTTTGAATATCTTTCATATGTTGAAAATAGCAAGGAGAATAATTATCTAAATGTTTAATATTTCTTCTATACAGCTGAAGTAGATAGGGCACTATTGGCTGTCAGACTCTAATTGTTAGTTTTTTAAGTAGTGTTTTTAAAAAAAGCTACCACACAATTTATTAACACTCAAAAATTAAGTATTTTGACTGTATTTCTGTTATCACAAGGAAACTCTTGGTTCTTATTATAAACTCACATCTGAAGTCTGCAATTTCTTGACCCAGTCAGACTACGTGGGTATGTATTCGACATATGTGAACACATCTCTGCTTCCTCAGCGAGTGTTTCGAAACCACAACAGATTCTCTAAGGATACATAAGAAAAAATGATTATCGTGATTAGTTGCTCTGTTGATAGGGGTTTCTTTTAGAAAGGGAGGGGGTTGTTTGTAAATTGGTGGCGTCTGCAATTCGTTTTGCCTCTGACCTTGAGGGGGTTTCGATCTTCTTGAAGAAGAAAAGCAGAAGCTGGCGGTAAACAAAGTTCACTTCTGACAGATGGATTGAATGACAGAGAGGTTGCGAGTGCCAGAATAGCCCTGGCATCGGAGGAAATGTTCAATGCAGTCCAACAGGAGAGGAGGTGTGAACAGGTGCGGGGCTGCTGAAGGAAAGGGGACCAGATGGAGG